>CAUYQV010030072.1:0-36247 GCA_963574575.1 Galagoides demidoff | reverse complement strand
AATTATAGGCGTGATCCTCGCAATATCATTCTCTTCACCCATCCTCCCCCCTCCCCTCCCCCTCCCCTCCTCCCCTTTCCCCATAGTCTAGGGCTCCATTTGGATTGTAGCTTTCTTAAGATAGCTAACAATTAGTTTCATAATAGTGTTGAGTACTTTGGATACTTTTTTTTTCCCATTCTTGAGATACTTTGCTAAGGAGGACATTTTCCAGCTCCATCCATGTAAACATGAAGGAGGCAAAGTCTCCATATTTCTTTGTGGCTGTGTAGTATTCCATGGTGTACATATACCACAATTTATTGATCCATTCATGGGTTGATGGGCACTTAGGCTTCTTCCATGACCTAGCGATTGTGAATTGGGCTGCAATGAACAGTCTGGTACAGATATCTGTATTATAGTGTGATTTATGGTCTTCTCGGTATATACCTAACAGAGGGATTACAGGATCAAATGGTAGATCTATATTTAGATCTCTGAGTGTTCTCCATATTTTTTGAAGTTTGCCTTCTCCACCTTTGGTTCCAATTTTCCATCTAGAATGAATCTCACTAATGTCTGTGGGCTGCTGGGCAGTATTCTCCCTGTGTTGCTGCCCTTCAGAGAAAATTTCTCTATCTCCTTTTGTTTTGAAGCAGCCCATCTTTTGGCATGCCCACTGAGCTCTTCTTCCCTGTGCGAGGATGCCCTTCAGGAAGCAGAGATGGCTATTAATCAGTGATCCCAGAAGTAGATCAAGGTTTTCACTCTCACTCTGACTATCACCCACACTCCCGTCTCTCTGTGAAAACTCACCACTCACGGGCATCTCTCTACTTCCTCTTCTGACCAGTGTTTCACTTCAGCCTCATGCATCTCCCCTTTTACAACATTAGAGTTACATGTATAAAAAATAACAAGCCATTTCCAACAAAAAGGATAGAAGGATGTTTTCTCACAGGTCCAAGAGAGGGAATTGGAGGAGGAAACACCAAAGTCTATTACCATGGATCAGCCCTCCTAGAATCCTTAGGTTTTAATTAATGACGTCGTCAAAGTAATTGTTGCTGTCTGGAACTCACTAACATAATAGGTTTTCTTAATACCTGATTTTTCTAAGCTTCCCAGCTCTGATAACTTCCATCTTTTCTTGGAACTGAAACCTTCTGACTTTACCTTGCAGACCCCATGCCCTTTCCTGGTGCCAATGCTCAGCCCATCAAAGTAACCACCTCTAGAGAACAGCAAGGGCCTCGTCTGGTGGCTTCTTCAGGCTTAACCTCTGAAAGTTCCCTTTTCTTGTAGGTTTTGTAATCATCACTCCAAAGATACAGGCTGCTCTTTAGATTTCAGTCCCTACGCCGTGAAAGCCAAAGACTTCCTGAGTTTGAGGTCTGGCAGTTAGGGGTCACTTAGAGGCCCAACTTAACAAGATTGCTTCCCTCACTGTGTGAGCTATTTAATTCCTTTTAGCTCTGTTCTGCTGCTGACTGATTGGCAGGCAGAATTATTTCAAGGTTACTTCCAAGGGACTGTGTGTACCCGTGTGCAGAGTGTTTGCTAGAAGAAATTACAAGCCACAGAATTTTGGCTTAGGTCTTCATTTTTACACAAGCAAATCCAAAAACACGCATAGCTCTGTGTTCTTTTAAAAATAAAAATTTGGCATCATATGTCGTAGATATCCATATTGCTGTTAATTGTTTACTTTAGTCTTTTTCTGGTTCTTTCTCTCTAGCTGAATCTTACACGTTGGAGTTTTCCAAAGCCAGATTCCTGTTCTGTTCTACCTTGCTATACTGTCTCTGAGCTCCCACACGTATCCATGACTTAGGTAAGAATCATAGTACCTGATGACTCCATACCAGTCTCCTGTGAGCTCTGTAGTCTGAGCTATGTTAGCAGTATCCATCTTTTCAAAGCCGAATATTTATTGTGTCTTAAGTGAAGCCACAAACCACCATGTGCAATGTACTTACAATCTCTGTCCACTGCCCCAACGTCTCCCACACCAACCACAAAAAACTCATCCATCAGGGCTGTCCTCAGGACATCTACCTGCTTCTTCCACTCCTCCCGTGGTGGACACCACTCACATTCACAAGTCTCTAGTTCTCTTGCAGTTCCGTGTTCAAGGAAGGTTACACTTCTCTACCCACTAATGAAATGTATGGCTGTGTAATGAGTCTGTCCAAAAGTAAAATATGAGTAGATTAATGTGTCGGTCACTTTAATGCAAAGGAACTCAAAAGCCTGTGAAGGAGTCTCCGTTCTCAGACTCAGTACATAGAAAGAGATAACAAAATAGGGGCATCAAAGGAACCTCTCTAAATCTGGGTCTCTTAGTAATTACCACGCATAAAGCCCCCTGCCAAATGGAACAAGAAGTATATATCTCCCCTTTTAAGCTTCTGTGTTTTGGAGGTTCCTTGATAGCACTTCATAATTGAGCCTACCTGCTCCGGGCCACCCTTTCTGGTTATTGGAATCCACTTACGTAAGCAATCAAATATCAGCAATGCTTTTCTTTCCATGGTTTTCTATATCCCAGTGGTCAATAAGTCCTGATAATTCTCTCCTTAAATATCCTTTACATCAGTTTTCTCCTTTCTATTCTAGCAGCCACTATCCTCTTTGTAATTTACTCACATTTTTACAAAACTTCTTAAATGGGCTTCCTGCATCTCCCAGCCCTGTCTGTACATATATATCCTTTACATGACCAGTAGAATGTTTTTAAGTAAAAATATGATCTGTTTAGTCACTTTTTAATTCCTAGAAAATCTCTACATAAGCTTCTTTGAAATACAGTCACCTATTTTAAGGAACAAGTCTTTGAGAATATCAGCATTGTTGTGTGAATAGGACATGGCAATCTTAGAAACCACAACCAAAAGATAAGAAGCTTCATCTTGGAAGGAGAGTGCATCTTCCCAGACTAACAGTTTGGGAGGAAGAATTGCCTACCCCTAGTATGCATGTCTGTCAGAGAGAGATTGGGGATAGAAAGGAAAGGCCAAAGGAGAAACAAGTCAAGGGGATAGCTACATGCCCTCCCAAAGAGATCTGATTTTCCAAAGTAAGCTAAAAACTACATCCTCGACCCAACTAGAAGCTAACCCACTCTGCTTTTCTCATCATTCTTCCATCCCTGTCGTTAACCACTCCCTGTGAAAGCTCCAAGCAAATGTCATTATCCCTAATTTTAAAAAAGAGTAAAAAAATAGGAAAGAGAATGACCCTTTAACTAGAGCAATTCTCTTACTCCCTAGGGATTCTGGTTAGCAGCTAATTTCTCCTTGCCTGGGGACTGCCTCCTGCCATTTGCCATTCATCTGTGGTGTGGACCTATGAGTTTGGAGAAAAGTACTGCCCCAAAATTATATTACTGAGCATTATTTTTATGAGTTCTCTTTTTATACCTATGGGAGTCTCTCTGGGGAAGCCTGTGTTCAATGTGAAAGACAGTAACATGAAATATGCAGAAATGGAATGAGAGTGTGTCTGTACATTCTCCTCAGCTACTAGGCCCCCCAGGGGTCTTACCTGCAACTGTATTTAAACTCTTATATTTAAATCTAAAGAATAGTTTCTAATGGCTGGTGTCCTATAGGATTTACCTACTATTATTCCTACCTCAAATATAAATAACCAAGTGACACAGAGGAAAAGGAAATTAGTGCTGGTACAATCTCTATAATAATTGTAGAAACTGCTGATATTGTATTTTCCTAAAGGAAAGAATAACAATAAATGAATATTAATAGTTGTTTGATTATTGTTTTAAGGCAAATTCTTCCAAAATCAAAATGCACTTAGGCACCTTAGGATTGCTTTTCTCATTTCTATAATCTAATTTTCGATTATTCATTTAGCCATTTTAAGCAATTTGAAACATTGCTAGCTATGGGGATCCTGCAAATATTTTTTTCAGAATGAATATTTTTAAGATCACAGATTTGAAACATAGAAGGAAAATGCTGAAATTTTCCTTAAGAAAAAAGCTTTTTCTTCTCTCTAACTCCTCCTCCCTCAACATTGCCCTGCCTTCTCAACTTCCCACCTGTCCAGATGCTGTGCTATGAGAGTAGGTGATCATGGACGGTATGGAGGAGGAAGGTTATTTATTAATTTTGAGCTTCTGGATTATTCCTAATATTAGTTTTCATTGGTTCTTCTTTCTCTTTTTCTATTTTGTCTGTGGAAAATGAAATACAGTCACCTATTTTAAGGAACAAGTCTGAGAATATTAACATGTTTCGTTCATGTACTTCATTTATCATACAGATTAAGTCAAGGTTACAAAAGTGCCCTTCACCCAGATAGTGTGCACTCTACCCAGCAGGTGTGAGTTTACCCACTCCCCTGCCTCCAGCTTTATTTTCAGTGAGATTTACTTCCATAGGTGCTCTTAAGTGTCGAGCAATTAGGTCCAACTACATGTGTTTGTTTTCCTATTCTTGCAATGTTTCACTTAAAGGAATGGTTTACAATTCCCTCCAGATTGTCACCAAAAAAAATACTAGCCCCCATTTCTTTATTGCCTGAGTGGTATTCCATAGTATGCATACACATTTTATTAACCCATTCATGTCTTGGTGAACTCCAGTTTGCTTCCAGGTCTCTGAAGTCATGAATTGTGCTGCTATAAACATTCAAGTGCAGATGTCCTTCCTATAAAATGTCTTTTCTATAAAATGACCTTTTTTTCTTTGAGTATATACACAGCAGTGGGATTGCTGGGTTAATGGTAGGTCTACCTTAAGTTCTTTGAGACATTTCCATGCAGTTTTTCATGAAGGTTGTAGTAGTTTGCAGTTCCACCAACAGTGTCTAAGATTTGCTTTCTCTCCTCATCCACAACAGTATCTGTTATTTGGGGACTTTTTAATATGAGTCATTCTCATCATTGGAGTTAGATGATATCTCACTGTGGTTGTCATTTGTATTCCTCTAATGATTAGGGACATTGAACATTTTTTTCATGAGTTTGTTGGCCCTTAGTATATCTTCATTTGAAAAGTTTCTGTTCATGTCATTTGCCCATTTTTTCTTGGGGGTCCTTTAGTTGTTTCTTGCTGATTTGCTTGAATTCTTCGTACATTCTGGATATGAGTCCTTTATCAAATGTAGAGCATGCAAATATTTTCTCCCATTCTGTGGGAGTGTCTATATACTCTTTTGATTGCATCCTTGGCTGTGCAGAAGTTTTTAAATTTGATCAAGTCCCATTTATTTATTTTTGTTGTTTTTGTAATTGCTTTAGGGGTATTCTTCATGAATTCTTTGTCTAGACTGATATCTGTAAGAGTTTTTCCAACATTTTCCTTCCTCTTATAATTCACTACAATAGTTTTAAGTCCTTTATATACTGTGAGTTCATTTTTGCAAGTGGTGAGAGGTACAGATCCTGTTCTAGTCTTTTACATTTGGCTATCCAGTTTGCTCAGCCCCATTTATTGAACAGAGATTCTTTTCCTCAGTATATATTTTTGTTCAAAATCAAATGGGAATATGAAGATGATTTCATCTCTGAGTTCTATGTCTCTGTTTCTGTGCCAGTAATATGCTGTTTTGGTTATTATAGCCTTGTAGTATAACATGAATGAAGTTCGGTAAAGTGATGCCTCCTGCTTTGTTCTTATTATGTAAGGCTGTCTTGGATATTTGGGGTCTTTTTGGTTCCATATAAAACATAGCACTATTTTTTTTCTAGATGTGCAAAAAAATGGCATTGGTATTTTAATGGGAATTGCATTGAATTTGTAAATTACTTTGGGTAGGATAGCCATTTCAACAATATTTATTCTGCTAATCCAAGAGCAAGATTTGTTTTTCCATCTGCTTCCATCCTCTGCAATTTCTTTCTTTAGTGTTTCATAATTCTCCCTATAGAAGTCTTTCACTTCATTTGTTAAACATATTCCTAGATATGTTATTTTCTCTGTTGCAACTGTGAAATTTATTATATGTACTAAAAATAGAAAAGCTAGCCAGGCATTGTGGCAGGCACCTATAATCCCAGTTACTCGGGAGGCTGAGGCAAGAGGATCACTCCAACTCAGGAGTTTGAGGTTGCTATGAGCTATGATGATGCAATGGCACTGTACCCAGGATGACAAAGAAAGGTTTTATCTCAAAAAATAAAAATAAAAGATTAAGAGCAAATCTACTGGGAAAAAATGTCTTCTGGAAAGTCCTCATTGAGTATGCCTAGTTCTTCTGTGATATGGAGAATTAAGTGGGGCCCCCATGACGTCAGCTAACAGGGTCCTCAGGGAATGCTGCATTCAGGATCTCAGATGCTAAGTGGTCATGGAATCTGAGGGCTTAGGCTGGGGAAACACAACCCTAAGTGCCACTACCGACATGTTGAGCTTTAGAATTCTTTGAATGATGAACTGAGTATAAACCTCCATTACCACAAGGAGAAGTAAAATAAAACTTACATCCCTCTAATTGTCTTCTGCTAGTTCATTTCGTTTTTGAACACTTGAAAAGTGATCCCAGCCACTCTGAGCTGTCATTTCCACATGCTCCAGGAAATAGTGTACTCAAATCACCCTCCATTCTCCCGTAGGTGGGTTCCCAATACCACCTCTAAAGTGCTACTCTCTGAACACCGATGGGCCACATTATCTGCAACATTGTCCCTTGTTGTTCAATACTTTGATCATCATTTTCTTTCCTGGTGTTCTTTCAGCCATGGCTGTTTTCTCTTGTATATTTTTGTATGAAACACTAAGATAAATAAGTGGAAACTGGGCCATGCCTGTGGCTCAAAGGAGTAGGGCGCCAGCCCCATATACCAGAGGTGGTGGGGTTCAAACCTGGCCCCAGCCAAAAAAAATAAAATAAAATAAGTGGAAACTATGAAAGAACAGAGAATAAAGCTTTATGGAAAATCTAGGAGTGACAAATTAAGAAACAATCATGTGGAACAGAAGTAAGAGATGGCAAGGAGATAACAGTGACTTTTAAGACACCTGAGTGAAGGGCTCAACTACAATGTGAACTTCACCTTAGAAAGGAAAACCGTGTAACCCAAACATTTGTACCCTCATATCAATCTGAAAGAAAATAATAATATGAAGACACTAGAGAATCCCACATGGGGTAACACCTAAGTGCTCAGTGTAGTCTTCTTGCAAGATGATATAGACACAGCCTCCTTCCCCAGCCTTCCCTCTTGTCAGGCCACCCCTCTTATTTACTAGACTTGGGCCACATGGGTTCTGTTTTACAAATATGTCAACTCTGTGTCTCCTCTCTATCTTTGCATGTGTCTCTGTGCTTGAAATGTCCTTATCCCCACATAATAGTCTCTCATTTCTACCCACTTTCAGGTTCCAAATTCAGAGCCACTTTGTGTGAGAGGTCTTCCCAGATCCCCCAACCTAAACAAGATCCCAGATTCAGATTTAAATCTTCTCCCAGACCCCTGCACATTTTTACTCCACATGGTTTATAAGGAATCTCATGCCCTTCATCCAAGGCACACAGCTATGTTTGTAATTTCTATTTCTTCTGCATGCTGTCAACTTCACAAGGCATAAGGAATTCATTTGTTTTGCTGATGACTAGCACTGTGTGAAAGCACAGAACTTGGCACTTGTTGGGATGAGTTGTGGGTCCTTGTTCAATGAAACTGGAGCAAAGAACTACCAAGTAGTAAAGCAACAAAGGAGATTATTTTGCAAGAAAGATCTAGTAGGCAACAATTATTTTAGAAGTAGTGTAATAATAATCCTAGTTATGTATTTACCCTTTTGTATTTCCCAATGAATTGGGCCTCCTTTACTTCATTAAGGCCCTGGAAAGAGAAAGGCAATGGATGGACACACAGCCAACAATGCCCAGCTGATCTCATCCAGAGGTCCTTCTAGTGCTTTTATCAAGTAGTTATTTTTAGTAACATAACCTTGCATTTGTGTCACATCTTAGGCTCTCCAAGAAGCTTTTCTATGACCTTTATGACATGCTCACAACTAAGATAGTTCCTGTTCTTGCCCCAGCTTCATTTCCAATGTTTCTGCAATAGGTCAAAGGTTTTACAGACTTTTCCAAGAGTACTGTTAGCTACCAAAATCTTATTGAGTATTAATGGATCCACTCCAATCAAATCATTATCAATTTTTAAAATGTAGAAACTATAAAAACAAATAACTAAAAGGAAAAAGCAGGCATATGTGCCTTGTTATGTTAACAAAAAACATAGATTTATTTATCCTATAATTCCCGGTCTCATCTCACTCATGGATGGCTAAGTCTTGGTCTTAGTGATAGTCCTATACGATAGTTGGAACATTTCTAGAATCCTGCCCAAAAGTTCAGTGTATATTATCACTGCATTTATTTAAATTGACTTAGTAATATTTAAGACTTCATTTTAACCACAGCTGTGCTAATTGTTACTATTACTCTTCTCCTTTTCATCCATCTCTGCCTCTTTGCATTTACACATTCATGCATTGCATTATATCATTGCATAGAAGAGTAATCTTTTTGTCCAATCTGGAAAAGCACCACACTAAGTTTTATCTGATGTGTTGTGCTGTGCTGAGCTCAGTATTCTGCACACTACAGTCCCTGCTGAGGCATAATAACCTGGGGTCCCTTCACAGTGCTCACTGCAGACCTGAGAATATAGAAGACTCTTTTTAGTCTTGTTGGCCATCATGGCCACAAGGCTGGGAGCTATAGTTGTACTTTCTGTCCTGGCTTCATACTGTCACTGTCTCTGGTCTAAATAAACTCTTGGGTTTCATTCATCACTCCAAGGTTGATCCTTGGGTCCCTAAAACTGTTATAATCTGATTTAGGATAGAAAAGAACAACTTGTGGAAATGCTACATTGGGAAGACTACTATTTCATAATAAAAAAAAATGCCTCTTGTTAGGATGTTGTTTATATATCTTTCATCAAAATGTAGAAACTCTGGCTCATAAACTTGCTTTCACAGGAGAAAATTCCTCAACTGTTTATTCTTTTCATTTTAGCTCTTTCTTGAAATGATCTATAATGACATCTTCCACTAAATGAATGTATTTGGTATTTATGTTCATCCTATGTATCAAGCAGGGCCAATACAAGTATTTGCTTTTCTGATAAGGACACTAAACTCAAGATATATAAATAATCAGTGGCCCCACAGCTAGTCAATAGAACTCAGAAAATACAACTTAACAGCCACGAAACTGTGACATTATTCAACCTAGCCTGTGTTCATCTCAGGAGAACTGATCTCATGCAAAGCCTGTGCCCTTGAAGAGTTTTTCTGTTGAAGTGGATTGTACCAATTACATGTTTTTCACTTTTAAGGCAATTTCTTAGTAATGGACAAGAGGATGACAATGAGAAAGTGTTTTGATTTGTCTTTTGTTCATTTATTTTACTGTTTTTGAGTTACTAAAATGATAGCCTTCACTGAAAAGGTGGTGGAAACTATAAATGGGGAGGGGGCATATTTAATAAATGACTCATAGAAGGCTTTTAGAAACTGTAACCATCTTAGTTAAGATGTTTCCCAAGAGTGCTCAAAAGGAGGACTGATCAAATATTAGCAAAGATCAAAGACATCCTTCTTCTCATGGAACACTTTAAAAATAAGCCTTACAGCATGCCACATAAGTGAGTAAATGGGATTTGCAGACAGAAATAACTCCATCAGCTTTTCTGCTTCATCAGATTTGGGATGAGTGCTAAGTCTAGCAGGTGATTCTAGGGAGTGGGGGGGGTCATTGACCTAACCTGAAGAAACTGCCCTTAGGCATAAAGCTTACTTTACATTTTTGTATTATCATGTGTTGGCCACAGGTTTGGTGGTTCTCTATACAAAACCTGCTGACCTTACGCAAAGTCAGAACCAATGGGATTTATTCATACTGATTTCCTGTTGGGCAGGAGAGCCAGGGAGAGGTGTCGACTCACGTTTGTGTCTGTTCCGGGCTGGATGAATGTATGCTATTCTCTATTTATAGGAAATGTCACTGGGCTTGCTCTTGTGGTGCTCAGATGGATAAGGATGAATGGTGCAGACAGTTCTGTCAACTGTACTTTAAGCTGTCTAAGTGGTTTCCACCAATTCCCACCTATAATGGACAAGGTCAAGAGCACCAAGGAGGTGCCACCTCATTAGGACTGAAATGCACCTGGCTTCCAGCCTCACACGACTGGTCCTGGTGCTAAAATTTAGAGGACTGCTAAAATTAGTCCTGCCAATGCTTGAGTACTCCATCTTTCCATCTTACATTTGGTCCCATTAAACACAGAGGACAGTTAATAAAGGAAGAAAAATTAGTCTAGCTAAATTAATTGAGCTCTAGTACAAGGGAGGATGAGCATTGCCTTTCAGTCTGTTCCAGAAAGAACAATGGGGCTTTAATTGGCCATAATGCTGAGTTCCTGCATTCTTATTTAATTCTTTATTAGACTTCAGGTCCTCCTGAGGGGGAGGAAGTTCAGATGTGCAGCTCAGCTTTAGTTTCTTCAAAAGAAAAGAGTGCTACATACACCTAAACTAAAGAAAACAAACACACATAAATCAGTCACAGGAACAGAACTAAGAGAACTAATGGTTTGTGAAATGATGCAAGAGAACCTTGCATGGCGTCCTTCTCTGTAGCTACCTGTGGACAGGCAGCTAAATTAATATGTGTATGAGGCCCAAAGAAAATACACAGTACTCCCTAAAAGTGTTATTGGAAGAACAAGTTTATCTTCATGCTTACTTGTGAAAAGCATAAACCAAATGTAAGAGTGGAAGAGACATAGAGATCATTTAGTTCAACACTGTGGTTGAAAAAGTCAGGGACCAGCAAGGTTTGCAGACATACCAAGGGATCGGGTAGTTCATGTTAGAGCACTGGTCAAACCCAAGGTCTTCTGCAAGCTGTGCACTGCTCTCTTCGCTGGACTGCTCTGCTGCTGGCTATATTGGCAGGGGTTCCTCAACACTCCCCTGGATTATAAAAATAATACATTTCCCAAAGACAAATTCCCATACTTCAGTAAATATAAGAATCACCCGGGGTCTTTAATAAAAATTCAGACTCTGAGACTCACTCAACAAATATTCTGATTTAGAGGGTGATTTAAAAATCTAGTTTAAAAATCTACTTTTCCCAAGCCCTCGGGTTATTCTAATGCAGATAGACCATGAAACCCACTTTGAGAAATACAGTTCTACATGACTGATTATAACAGTGATGAACAGGTTGAGAAACAATCAGATTCTTTTCCCATTTTATGTAAGGCAATTAAATAACCTCTCCCTGAGTAAAAGTAATTTTTATGTTCTCAATGAAACCTATAATTACAAACCTTTCAAAGGACTTCTGATCCTAGCCCCTTCTACTTCCTTCCAAATTCCGCTATGTCATTGAATGGTGTCTAATTCCTTTCCCCCTTCCCAAGACTATATTCTGATGTTGGAATGAGATTTAGGGTAGACAAAACTACAAATACACCTGAAGCCACAATTTCACCTCACCATTCTCTATTCCACTTCTTCAAGTTAGTTCAACTTTGCACACAAACAGTTAAGTTCAAGGGTCTATAACAGACTCTGTGAGGTTACTTAAAGACATTTAAAGTAGTCTTAAGCAGAGATAGAAGTAGGGGAGGTAAGAAAGACATCAATCATTCTCAGGATGCTTAATACTCCAGATGCTGGGATGGAGCAGTTACAGTACCAGTAGGTGAAAAGTCAGAATAGGAAAAATATTTTCAGCTCAGGCTAATAATGCAAAGCATGTAATAGACATAGTGTCTGAGCTGAGCATTGAGGAACAAGTCAGGAGGGGTAAAGGGGGAGCCACACTTATCAAAAATGGATGAGGTGCCAAGTATTTTATTTACATGGCAGAGAAAGGGAAACAAAGATGCTAGCAATATATTCTTGTGTAGAAAGAATGATCTTTATTCAGTTATGTTGTGAAACTGATGAACAATTTAGATACTATGAAATGGTCCATTTGTGCCTGGCCAGGTTAAGCTAGAAATGAGTTCTCGGGAAAAAACCGTGCAAGATTTTGAAACTAGTGGGGGGAAACAGGGTGCCCTCTCCAGCACACCCCTTCAGATTATCCTCTCTCCTCATTATCTCTGAGTTCTTTTACAACTCTATAAATTATAGAATACCGGTAATAGTGCAAATCATTCCTTTCCATAGACTTATAAATTCCGTCTAGAGAAGATTGGCCAATTTTGCCTTTAATGTCTGTGTGACGTTCTTTAAATTTGCCTTTGAACCAGATATAACATCATACTGTCCCCCTCTTAAATACCGACTTAAATAGAATATTTGTCACATGTTGATTTTCATTTATTTATTTATAGAGTCATAATTTTACCTTTTTAAAAAAATTATTCTTTAACAAAACTAAAGAAAGAACATTGGCCTGCATAATGAGGTAAAACTTCAAAATTTTTTTTCTCCAAGTAGACTAAATAAAATAAAAAAAGACAGGGGAGGTGGGAAGACCTGGAGTCAACAAAGAAGCAGAACCAAGGGTTAAAGCCAGACAGGCCTACGTAAAACACGAGAATTCCAAACCCTGGTAGGTGTTGGAGGGAGGGTAGGCTGTTCAACTACATATGATGTGTGAGTGATTCAACTATCTTTTTATTAAGGAGAAATTTTACAGGATATAGTCCGTCAACTAAGTCAGTCATAACCTTGATATCCAGGTACCATATTCCACCTCTGTCTTTATACAACCAGACAAGACAGAACTTATGCACTCTATTTTGTAGAAAAGGAGGCTGAAATTCAGAGAGTTAAAATGACTTGTTCAGGCTCAAACAGCTAGTCAATAATGTCCCTGCGTAGTTAAAACTCAAATCGGTCTGACCCTAAACGTCCCTATCCTTTCTATTATTTCATGCCATCTCCTTAAATACTTGAATGGGTGGAAATAGTATGAAGTGAGATGTGCTGTTTTGCTTCATGAAGGTGCAGTGTGAGCAGAGCTCTGTCCTACATATTAGCAGCCCCAAGAGACCCAGACAGGAAGCAGACCATCAGTAGGTTAAACCTCAGAGTAAAGCCTACAGTGACCCGGAGGGAAAGGCACATGGGCCCAGTTCAAGCACCATTTTGAGTCTCTCAAGAAAAAGAAGAAATGGGTTGATAATTGTAGTGTTGGAACTCTCAGCTTCTTAAATGCGGAGAATTAAGTTCTCGCACCTTGCAGGGTGAATGATAATTTACCGGTAAAGAGAGACATATTAGACCTGTCATAGGCAGATTTTGTAATAATCAGGGCTGCATTTGCAAGAGAATCAAAGTTCCACGTGGTCGGTTTCAGCTTTTCTAGTTAAATTAACTTTTTTTTTCCCCAACAATATACCTTCCTGGGAGGGAAAGGAGGCGGAGGGAGCAGAGATACTCTGATGATAGAAATACGCTACCAAAGTCACCTGACTTTGTTATGAGTTGGAAGAAAACTCTGAGACCGAAACGCAGCTGCATGTGTTTGAAAACGCACGCTCCACTCTGTGCTTGTTTTGAAAGTTGCTGCTACCTCTGTCTACTTCTCCCACCCAATGACAGGTCCTGGAAGGCCACTCTCTTCTTCCCCACCAGCCATCTCCTTCTCCATAAGGCGTCTTCTTCCTTTCTGAGCACCTGCCAAAGCAGCAGCTGCCACAGCCTCAGAGAAACCTTCCCCAACCACAGGAGCTGAACTGACCTTCTCGACCTGCTCTGTACTCTCTCAGCCACCTCTCCCCGGCTGCTCTCTGATCTCTTCCTTACCCTCCTTTCCTTTCCTTCAAACTGCAGTATCACTAACTGAAATTACTTCACATCCTCATACGTCTGTGGATGGTCTATTCCCTGCCCACCCGGTCACAAACTCAAGTGCCATAAGATCAGGGACGTTTTGTGAATTATTGATTCACACAATGAATACTTTCTCAACATCTAGAATAGTTTCTGGGACAAAGTTAATGCCTACAAAATAATGAATAAAATACTTAAGGAAATGGCTGGATAGGAAGGAGGAGCTACAAGCAGCCCTGTCAGTAATGTTTCTGTTTCCCTGAAGTATAATCTCCCTGGAGAAGAAGCCAGTCCCAGTCGGGCCATAACCACCTCAATCTCTACAACAACACAAGTTGTGTGTTTGTGACATCTCCTTATGCTGATCAAGGCTTGGCAAGGATATACATACACGTCATTACCTGTTAACAGACCTATAAACTACGAGTACACCTGACCAGATAACTTTTCTTAGACATGCCTGGCAAACAAAGCAAAACATAGTGATGTCCAAGAGGTATGAACATGGGTGGATTTCTAAGCCAGGAAAAGCTTTCTTAGTTACCAGTTTGCAATTGGCCTAGCCACAGCCTGTCCTATCTAATGCATATTTGTGTTTTAAACCCTTCCAGATTCAGAGAACTTTTCCTCCTTCCCAAAACCTTTTTTTAACCTTGGATCATCACACAGTGCTGTGGTTAGTCCTGCACCGGCACAGCAGTGTTCACTGCTATGTGTGGGCTTGCAGTGGCCTTTACAGATTCATGGTGGCCTGGAGCCTTAAACAGGAGCTGGCATGGACCTTGCTTGCAAGTACCAGAGAAATGACGCTGACCTGTTCCATAGCTCCTTCTTGGCCAAGTCATCCTCTATTCCTTTGAGGCATTTCTTTCAGTTCCATGTCCAAAGCATATAAGCAGGTGAGGGAGGCAGTATTGCAGGGTGGAAAGTTCATGCACTTAACAATTGCAGTCCTCTGAGCAAATAATGACTTTGAAATGTCTTAGATGTGAGTTCTGGGAAAACTAAAATCTATGAGGCAGTTATAAACTAATTGAGAAATTTTTCTACCCATGAATTTTAGAAACTAAATTAATAATTTATGGGACATCTATAAACTATAATCTATAGGGCGTCTATAAACTAATTGGGGAATTTTTCTACCCATGAATTTTAGAAACTAAAATCTGTAAGTCAGACTACAAGTAACTTGCAATAAACAGAATACTTCCTTTCCTTATAAAAGAACATATGACTGTTAAACTCTAACAGAACGGAATTTAAATCATTATAATAATTATATTTATGGTGTGATAGCGAAAAAGTTACTGCTAGTGTCTCTAAAATAATGTGATAACACGCCAGACATGTGACATAAAAGATAATTAATTTTCAAAATGACAGTTAAACAAAGTCTCATCCTTTTAATATTGGAGAGAAAAGACAATTTTTGATTGTGATGCATAAGTTTCTACTTACAAATTTGTACATGTTGTAGAAAGGAAAAAAACCGAGATTCCAAAATGCAGAGTGTGAAGCAGTATATTTGCCAAAGTCACCCTTCAACTAAGGCATGAAACTATGATGAGTCAGCAAAAATTGTAGGCTATGAATGAAAAACTATGAAAACTGTTGGGTGTGGTGGCTTAGGCCTGTAATCCTGTGAGCAGAGATTGGAAACCAGCCTGAGCAAGAGCAAGATCCTGTCTGCTTAATCAAAATAGAAAAAACTAACTGAGCTTCATGATGGGTATTTGTGGTCCCAGCTACTTAGGAGGCTAAGGCAAGAGGATCACCTGAGATCAAGAATTTGAGGTTGCTGTGAGCTAGGCTGCTGCCACTGTACTCTACCCAAGGCAATGGAGTGAGTCTCAAAAAGAAGAAAGAAATAATTTTTGAAGTGCCTACAGCTTCTTATCCTCATACTTGATTCAAGTCAGACAAAAGACAAAAATCATCGGAGGGAGGACTCAGTGAGTGGCTAGGAAATCACAAAAGGCATTTTCCACAGATTGTTGAGAATTGAATATTTTTTCTTGCAAGAAGTGGTCCAAAGCCTGGAAGAAGTCAGCTGGTGCAAGGTCTGGTGAACATGGTGGATGACAGAGTGTTTCCAAGCCGGGCTTTGCAGTTTGAGAAGCATTATTTGTATGACCTGTGGTCAAGTGTTGTTTTGGACAAGGATTGGCCTGTCTCTGTTGACCAATCTTTACTGGCCTGTGATGCTTAATCACAAGCATCCTCATCATTTCATTCAATTGGCTGCAGTAAACATAATGCTGGAATCGATTGACCAAGTTTCATCAAACTGTAGTGGATGACAGCAGCGCTGAAGAGGACACTATTAGCTTTTCCTGAAAAATATTCTGTCTGAACTGTGTTTCAGCACTTCATCTTTAGCCATCCATTGTGCCAAATGCCTGTGATTGTCAAAAAGGACCCATTTCTCATCACACAGAACAATATGGTGTAGAAATGCTGCACCTTTATTTCATGAGAGCAAAGAAAGGCCAGCTTCAAGACAATTTCTCATCTGACAGTAGTTCAATTCACAGGGAATCCATCTAGCCAGCTTCTTTACCTTGCCCATTTGTTTTAAAAGGTCCAATATTTTTGGAATAGTCATGTCAAACCTTGCTGCTGATCCACATGTAGGTTGAGATGGGTTGGCTGCCACTACAGCTTTCAGCTCATCATTGGGCAGCTTGGTCTCAGGTCACCCGTGTAGCTCATTTACAAGATTAAAATCACCAAAGAAGTTCTCAAACCATCAACATACTCTGTGTTCATCAGCCACATCCTTCTCATACACTTTGTTAATATTTTGAGCTGTCCAGGCTGCGTTATTTCCATGATGGAACTCATTCAAAAATAACATGAATTTTTTACTTATCTATGGTTTCACAAAAATTTTGGAAGATAATCATAAGCCAAACAGGCAGCTGGAAGAACAAGAATATACCAGAAGGGTCCAAGTGAAATGTCAGAGATATCAACTGTCAAACTTAGTACTTAAGGAAATCAGACATTTCGTATTTAATAAACTAATGTAATCATAGGACAGTGAATGTGCCTGTTTTCCTTTGGTTTTCTGTAGATAAAATAGAGATCATTTTCCAAACCACCCAATGGGCACTAATGCTCCCATCTGTATTAATCTCTATGGAGCTTTAGAAGTGTATTTACAACTGTTTTCCATATATTTTTATTGAAACAACTGAATTTTAGTAAAGCTGAACTCCTCATCCTCCCCTTCCTTCCCAGGCTTCCCAGCTGAGATTTTCTGTCTTGTTTAATACTGCCCTTCCCTCCCAATCACATCACGAAGTTTCAAGTCCTCTTCAGCAGCCTTCTATTTCTCATCTGCTGCATCAAGATAATCAACAAATCGTGATCATTCTATTTCTTGTGACTTTTCTGCTCTTGACTGCGTTCCTGCAATTTTGTTTGCTTGTTTCATTTGAACTTAGACTGACTCAACAGCCTTCTGGCTTGCCTGGCAAGCACTGAACATTTTGCTCGTTTGCCCGTCATAGTCCCCCCAACCCACAGATCAGGTTAGCTCATTCCCCTTCCTTATTCTCTCCAGAATAAAATCCCAAATTCTAAGCACAGATTTTTAAAATACCCAGTTGCAAATTATCACTTCAGTCTTATTCTTCTCTACACGACACCGTGTTCTGTGCGTTCTAATCAATTTCAAAATGCACCTTTAACTTGAGTATCTTTATACCTTTGCTCCTCTTGCTCCCTCCATTCTCAAGTCTTTAAGAGCCTTCTCATCCCTCAAGATCCATTTCAGTAGCCACTGTGATTTTGGATAGTCCAACCCCATGTCAGAAAAACAAAAAAACCCTGCCTTTTTATTTGGACGCCTAGAGCTTATTGTACACATACTTAGCACTTATTTCATTCTCCTTCTCAAAAGGAGTTTTAAGAGGACGTGCTAATGACATTGGACAGACACGGGCTGCACCTACAGCTCTGCCTCTAAGGAGCTCTGTGACCCTGGGCCATATACTGAAGCTACACCAACCTCTTTTCATCCTCTCCTAAAATATGGACAGTAAGGGCTACTCCACATAATTAATAAGACAATTAAAGAAACCTATATGCCTATAGATGTAAGCTACAATTTAAATAATGGGGATCAGAAGGAAATATTTTCTCTAGATGGTTTTCATCAAAGAAACGTCTCTGAATTTTTCCTCTGGAAAAATAAAAAGCAGCAGCTTAGAAAATCTGAGATAACAACAAATTGTCAGAATTCTGCAGACAAATTAGGTAAGTCCCATTAATTGTTCTATCCTTCACACACCCAGAAGGACATAGAAAATCTTCTTCAAGGTATGAAGGAGTGCACACAGTGTGTCGCCTGGTAGAAACTGGGGCAGTTACCCACTAGTTGTTCATAGATCCGTTTACCACCCTCACTTCCTCCCTCCAGACTGTAAGTTCCTTGAAGTAATTTGCTTAACTCACTGCTGGGCAACCTCAGTGCCTCAGCAGAGCGTACCACAGAGTTAATATTGTTGAATTGACTTGAATTAAATTAAATTAAATCGAAGCTAATCAATTCCATTCCAACTGAATGTGTGCGTCAAAGAGGAAAAAAAAATATGCAATTTGAGAGTCATTTCCTCCCATCTCTGCTCTATCCTCTTGACCTGCTCGCTCTGTTTACGTCAACGCAAGAAGCAGCACAGCGCGCCCTCCCTTTCCTTTTACTTCCATTAGCTTCCATCTGTCCCTTTATCTGCATTGCCTCCTTCCCAGTGTTTCCTTCCCTAATTATTCCACTGTGGTACATTTGCCCCCTGCGTGATGGACATGTTATTTGTACAGTCTGTAGAGTGTTTCATTAGCGATGACGCATACACTAGGAAGGGGCGTGCTTATTATTCACATTTGTCATTATGCTGGAACTACAATCGCTTTTCTCATTTGGACTCCTCCACGCCTCCCCGATTTATCTTCCTTTCGCTCATCTTCCTTCAAAAACAGCCTCTGACTCCAGTTATCATTGTTTGGATTTGTAGCAGATTAGTTGGGGCGTCTGATGTCTTTATAACTCCACAAGAAGGGGAAATATGCACCAAGAGCCTGCAGCCAGCAGACTTTGCATCGTTTTCCTCTGTTCTCTACACCAGATAATATGAGGTCCTCCCCCCAACGAGTCCACAGCATGTGTGCTGACCCATTATCCACCTCCTGAGAGCAATCATGGAACTCATCCATCTGCGCCGTCAGGACACATTCCTCTATTTCCCCCAGAGAAGTTAGAAAGACTGAAACCAAGGGTAATTGTAAACCTGTTATCAATAACAGCTCGTTCATAGCATATTATGGTCAAGGTATTATTTCTGGCAGCTTGAAAGTTGATGGGAAATAGCAAGGTTGGTTTTCTTTTTTTTTTTACATAGTTTCTCTTAATTGGTATCTAACAACCACCCTAAGGACGATCTCGCAAAATTCTGTTCCCCTTCCCCAGAAATACTGATCCAGTGGGTCTGAAATGTGCCCAGGAATTTGGGTTTTTAACAAATTCTCCAGATGATGTTCAAGCAGGTAGTCTACACAAATACACCAGTAATGCTGTTTAGTGATACCAGGTGCCAAAAATTCACAAAAAAAAATTAGGGAAAAAAGAAATGAAGTTGATCATTAGGGGATAAGACAATGGGTCAAATATGTCTTATTTTTTATTATTATAATTACATAATAGATATATATCTTTATAGGGTATGTGTGATGTTTTCATGGGCTCAAAATATGAATTAATCAAATCAGGACAGTTGGGATATCCATTACCTTGGGCATTTAACATTTTTTTTTGTTTTAGAAACATTCCAGTTCCACTGTTTTAGTTATTTTCAAGTATATCCTAACTAATTGTTGATTAAAATCACTTTGTTGTTCTACCAAATGTTATTCATTCTAGCTGGTTTTTTGCACCCCTTATCCACCCTCACTTTATCCCTCCCTTCTGGCAACACTTCCCAACCCCTAACAACGATCATTCTACTCTCTGTCTCCATGAGATCAAGTGTTTTTAATATTTAGTTCCCACATATGAATGAGAACATGCAAGATTTGTTTGTGTTTGGCTTATTTCACTTAACATAATGGTCTCCAGTTCCATCCACATTGCAAATGGTAAGATTTCGTTTTTTGTGTGTGTGTGTGACTATACAGTATCTCATGTGTATATCTACTACAATTCCTTTATCCCTTCAGCTGTTGATGGATGCTTAGGTTGATTCCAGATCTTGGCTACTGTGAACAGTGCTGCAACAAATACGGGAGTGCGGATCTGTTTCAATATACTGAACTCCCCTCCTTTGGATGGCAGTGGGATGGCTGGGTCATATGGGAGTTCCAGTTTCAGTTTTTTCCACACTGTTTTCCATAGTGGTAATTAACATTTGGTGCACAGGGGTTCCCCTTCTCCACATCCTCACTAGCATTTGTTATTGCCTGTCTTTTTGATGTAAGCCATTTTAACTGGGGTAAGCTGATTGTCACTTTTATTTGCATTTTAACTGGGGTAAACTGATATCTCATTGCCATTTTTATTTGCATTTTTTCATAGAGCTGTTGGCTATTTGTATGTTTTCTTTTGAGAAATGTCTACTCAGATCCTTTGCCCATTTTTAACTGGATTATTTTATTTTTTCCTATTGAGTTTTTTGGAGTTCCCAATTTTTTCTTTTTTCTTGATTCCCATAGGATTTTTTATCTTTGACTTTGGGGAGTTTGACTATTAAATACCTTGAGGAATCTTGTTTGGGTTCAATCTTCTCAGTATTCTATGACCTTCTTCTACTGGAATATTGATATCTCTCTCTGGGTTTGAAATCTCTCTGATTTTATTTCTTCAAGTAAACTTTCTACCCCAATCTTTCTATCTCATTATTAAGGCCAGTAACTCTAAGATTTGCTGTTTGAGGGCTATTTTCTAGATTTTGTAGGCATTCTGTATTTTAACTTATTCTGGGATTGTTTGTTTGTTTGTTTGTTTTTCTGTATATTATCACATACCCTGTCTTCAGTCTCACTAATTCTTTCTTATGCTTGGTCAATTCTGCTGTTGAGAGACTCAGGTTTTTCTCAGTTTTTCAATTGAATTCTCAAGGTCTAGAATTTCTGAGTTTTTTTTGTTATTATTTCTATACCTTTGTTAAATTTCTCTAATAGGCTTCTGAATTCCTTCTCTGTGTTGTCCTGAAGTTCACGAGCTTCTTCAGGACAGCTCTTCCAAATTCTTTTTCTGGAAGGTCACCTATCTCTGTCACCCCAAGAGTGGTCACTGGTACCTTATTTAGTTCACTTGGTGAGGTCATCTCTTCCTGGATGTTCCAGATACTGGTGAATGTTCAACATCTGGGCACTGAAGAGTTAATTATTTATGTAATCTTCACAGCTTTTTGAAACCCATCCTTCCTGAGCAATCTTCTCAGATATTCAAAAGGAATTGAGTCTTTGGTCACTATTGCCATATCAGCAATGGGGGAGGTGACCCACTCAGCAATCCTGTGACTCTTACAGCCTCCTTGTGGTACCTCCATGGCAGACTTGAGTAAATATGGGAGAACTTCCTGAATGAACAGACAAAGTCTCTCGTCCCTTCCCTCACTCTTTGTGCTGGGCTGCTAGAGTTGGGGGAGGAATGATGTGGGTACTCCCTCATGGCCACCAGCATCAGATCGTACCTCAAGCCAGCCCATCCTCACCCAAAGTTCATGGGACCTATTGCCTAGGTACCTCTGATATTTATTCAAAGACCCCAGGCTCTTTCAGCAGAAGGGAATGAATCTTGCTAGGACTGGGTCCTGCCCTTCAAAGAAGTGTGTTTCCTTGGGGGCCAGGGTTGGTCTGGAAATGCCATCCAGGAACCAAGGTCTAGACTCAGGAGGCTTGAGAGTCTGGTTGGTACTTTATTTTACTGTGGCTGAGCTGGTATTCAAGTTGCAAATCACGGTCCTCTGCACTCTTCTTTTTCCTTTCCCTGAGTGGAGAAAGACTCTCTGAACCACGCTACCTGTAGTTGAGGGAGGGGTGATACAGGCACTGGGCTGGCTGCCACCATACCTAGTGTGTCACTGGGCCATGTGCACCAAGTCTACTGGCTCTGAGCAAGTACAGCCACAGGAATTGTCCAGGGACTGTAATCTTTGTGGCCTAACTGCCTTATGAATTTAGTCCAGGCCCTAAGCTTCCTTTTGCCAGGCAGTGGTGGGGCTAGCTGGAACTCAGGTTTGGGGGTAAAGGATTTCCCTCTGGTTGGGCTGTCTAAATGCTCCAATTGTGGGCCCTGGCAGAATTCTGCCCTGTGTTGTGGTCCTCTGTACCAAGGAGGCCTTGAGTTGTAATGCAAAGTCAGTCCCACAATCACTTCGCTCTCCCTCTCCTGGGCACACAGATTCTCCTTAGACTCAGTGCCCTGGGGCCACACTGCCAGGGGATGTGGGAGGGGTGGCACTGGCAAAGGCCAGGTTGTCTTTCCTGCCCTCTTCGCCTCTTCGCACTTCTTTCCTTGATATAATGTCCAAACCAAGTGCCATGCTCACTTACCTGATTTTTGGATCTTCTAAAGGAGCTTGCTTGAGTGGAGGATGGCTGTTGAATTTTGTGTTTGTGTGGAGGGACCATTGCTGCAGGGCTAGGGTTCTATCTGTCCATCTTCCCCCTTTACTGGATTTTCAGATTTTATTAGATTATGAAGTCTAGCGTCAGACTCTCAAGTTCATATTGCATAATAAGCACCTGAGACAACTCTAAATTTTCTGTTTTTTGATGTTCCAACAATGGCTCCAGAATGAATACCTGTTGCTATATAATGCAGACCCCAGAACTTAGTGACTCAAAATGACACTTATTATTTCACAGTTTCTGCACAACAGGAATTCAGAAAGGGTTAAGGTGATGGCGATCCTGGTTTGCCAGGAACTTAGAGAATTCTTGAGCCACAGGACTTAAAATGGTAAAACCTGGACAGTTCTAGGTAAACCAGTAAGAGCTGATTGGCCACTCTGGCCTTAGCTAGGTGGTGTCCCAGGTGATTGTAGTCGGGATGTCTGTAGGACCTACTGTCATCTGATGGCTTAATGAAGGCTGGAGCTTCTGCTTCCAAAATGGCCCCCTTGGATGGCTATTGGCTAGATGCCTCACTTTCTTCCTGGCTGCAGGCATGAGACATCAATCCCCTGCCACATAGTCCCCTCCAAAGGCTGTTCAAATGTCCTATAAGGCATGGAAAAAAACTTCCTGACTGAGCAATACAAGACAGGTATCAAAAAGGAAGCTTCGATGCCTTTTGGTGACCCAGTCTCCAAAGTCCTGCATCAATACTTCTGTTTTATTTTATTGTTAGAAGACAGTCACTAAGTCTAGCCCACAAGGAAGGAAATTAGGTTGTTCCTCTAGAAAGGACTATCAAAGAATTGGTGGCTATATCTTAAACCACCACAGCCCCCATGTTTTCTTCAAATCTAAAATTTTTCTAGGAGACAATTTAATGGCTTCTCCCACCCTCTAAAACTGGAAGAACTTCAAGATAGAAAATAATAATCTCCTCCTAACTTTTCTTTTGGGAGCTGCACTATAGCTGACCTTTCTGACTTTTAGGAAATATGTTCATGTTGCTTTAATAAAATAGAATAAACTATAATGCTATTTTACTTAAGGAAAACTCATATTTCTAAGGTAAATGCCAGTAGGTTCTCTTTATGGCTGAGAATCAGGTAGAAATTTAGCAAGTTCACAACTAATGAGGTCAATGTGGTCAAACCAGAAATGGCAGTCCCAAATTTATTTTATCTTACCATCATTTTCATTTTATTTTTCTATTGGAACATACCTAATCAGAAAGCAGAAACCAAAGATTAATAAATTAACCATGTGAACTTAGGCAAATGCATTTTCTGGGAATTTTTTATACACACAAAACAAAGAGATTTAGCTAAAAGTTCTTCAAGGTTCTTTCCATTTGTCATATTGAAAAATTATCTGAATCACTGGAAAATTAGCCAGATCTTAAGGCCAAACAGACATACCCTTATTTCCCTTTCTCTTGTTGAATCTAGAAGGCTGGATCATTTATTGGTATATATCTGCACTCCACTGATGAGTTAGTATAATACTCCAGCTGTTCCATGAGGGAAATACTATGTCAGACAGAAAATACAATACCTGATGGACTGAATGAGTAATACATCAGCCATGCATGTGGCTCCAGCAACATATTACTCAAAAAAGAAAGTCATCTTTGAAAACAAAAGGTTCATAGGAAGTATGGCACAGTCTCAGAAGCTAGAAGCCGTCCCTGCCTCCAAATCCTGGAGGCAACACACAGGTATGCAATATACTAGTCCTTTCATTTATTACTTATTTTTCATCCTACATGTTACAAACTGGTATGTCATACATGTCAACTTAATTCCTTGGTCATATTCCCTGTGTCACCCGAGTCATAGTGTCTACTTAACAGTAAGCACTAACAACCTCAGTGCTGTGATTATTTTAAATTTTATACTAAATTTCTTCTTCCATAATGACTTTCCTTCTCCTTTGTGTTTATAAAGTCTAACTAATTTAATACTGTCTCATGCAGTTAATTCCGTTTCCTTCTTCCCTTTAAATTTTGTTTTAAAATACAGCAATTTGTTCCCTCTCTAATATGAAATAAAAAGGCTGTTCATACATAGGGATGTTAATGAATAGTTCAAATAGTATCCCAAGCCAGCCATGGTGGTGGGCATCAGTTACTCAGGAGTCTGAAGCAAGAGCATCAGTTGAGCCTAAGAGCTGGAGACCAGCTTGAGAACACCCTGGACAACATAATATTCTGTTTCAAATAGAAAACAATATCCTAAAATCACAACACAAAATAATTCAGATATTCCTAGCAGGCAATTATACCATCTCAGCTGACCCACTCATTTCACAGAACTGCATTCCCACATACTGCTTTATTTAATCCTTACAACAATCTAAAATGTGTAAGGCAATTGCTTGTCTCCCCATTTTGCAGACAAAGAAATGGAGGCTCAGAAAATTTCTGATGTCTCCAAAGTCATGCTAACTAGAGTTAAAGAAATAAGCATTAGGTATTCTAGTCTTGCGCTAGAATTATGCTACTCCATATATTCTGACTCCTTTTCCAAAATGCTGGGTATACAGTATTTCTATCTCATACATAAACACAGCCCTTCATAAACACAGAGGAACGTAAATTTTCTCACCACACATAAAGAACAAACAACTTGGAGAGAACCGTTGCTAGGAGGAACAACACAAGTCAACAGTTAGTGGCAGAACATGACATATTATTTTATCTAATACATAGCAAAGGAAGTGCAGTAAAGTCTGACGTAAGAGCTGCCCAAGTTGTAAAACATTCCTGTCCTGTGATTCCTCCCACCGTGCAGCGTCCTGGGCAGGACACAGTGGCCTGACTCTTCTGCCTTCATCACAGCACAGCTTGACACATTAATACCAGTTACCGTCAACATGTGGCACATGTACCAGGTCCAAAGTCATGACATTTAACTTGTACAAATTCAGACATGCAAGGTTAGGTAAAATGATATTTTAAAAAATAAGCATGTCTAGATCACATAGTTCTAAACCCAAGCCAGCCACTTCATCTGGCACAAAAATCAAAGAAATAAAAATGTCTTTCAATACTCAGGGGGAAAACTGGCTTACATGAGACCTACTTGTACAATGCATCATGCATAAACTCATAGAGTGTGTTTTATATTTGAGAATTTGAGGGATCCTTCTAAAGTATTTGTGACTACATGCAAGCTTTGCCCCATGTTCTGACTTTGGACCCTAACTCTAGAGGAGGAGGACAGGTGGCTGGAAAGATAATGGCAAAAAGTTGTCAAAAACAGTGTCTGTCCTCCTTCGAGCTTGACTCTAAGAAACAAACCTAACTTGACTAAGTAAACAACAGAGGGAACCCAGGTACCCCAGGTGGGTAATGGCAACTATCACCCCAACAGGGTAGGCTCATGAAGAAGACCTAGTCCTGACCTTTGGGTTGGGGTTCACAAACACACAGAGCTGTATCTTCTGTGTTTGTTTCTGAGACAGAGTCTCACTTAGTCACCCTAGGTAGAGTGCTGTGTTATCTTGGTAGCTCACAGCAACCTCAAACTCTTGGGCTCAAGTGGTCCTCTTGCCTTAGTTTCCCAAGTAGCTGGGACTACAGGCACTCTCCACAACACCGGGCTAGTTTTTCTATTTTTAGTAGAGATGGGGTCCCACTCTTGCTCAGGCCCATCTCAAACTCCCAAATCAAGGGATCCTTGGTCTCCCAGAGTGCTAGGATTACAGGCATGAGCCACCGCACCTGGCCAAGGCTATATATCTGACACCAAAGTAGATACAAAACTTCAGTCAGCTACAATCCTCTTTATTAAATTGAGCATAAGAAAGGAGCACAGTGAGTTACACAGAACTCCACAAAAACTGCAGAGATCAAGGAGTCATATTTTCAAAGAGTTTCCCATAAGATATCATGCATACTCATTCCTTCTCAGCACCCCTGCCTCCACCCTATTCCCTTTTGCTTGCCTGAGAAGACTATCATTAAGTGATTAAGGGCTTCTTTTCTTCTGACTCATAGTTCAGAAGACCACAGCCTGAATTTCAATTAGTTTTTCTCACTGTGTGAAGGGGGAAAGAAAAAAGGAAACGAAAAAGAAAAATACAGACCTTGGAGAACAGTTGTGAGGAAACATTTTCAATCTTTGCACATAGATTTTTTTTTTTTTTCAAAACCAGGGCAAGACTGCAGTAAGAAAGCAAATGGCCCAAGAACCAAATGTCCTTTAAGTTAGCAGTTCTGACATTAATTATGTTTGGAGAAATGTGCTATACAGAAAGAAATCTGTGGTTAGAAACCCCAGTTCCAAGTTCTAGTGGGATGGCTACTAGCTGTGAAATGCTACACAAATAAAGATTTCTGAAAGGGCGGCGCCTGTGGCTCAAAGGAGTAGGGCGCTGGCCCCATATGCTGGTGGTGACGGGTTCAATCCCAGCCCCAGACAAAAACCACAAAAAAAAAAAGAAAAAGATTTCTGAAAGTTTACTCATTTATACAACAGAAAAATTCCAATGCATACACTGTGAGCTGGCTGTGAGAATTAAATGCAATTACATTCAGTACATATGAAAAACAATGGGGCACAGTGGTAAAAATTAGGATTCTGGAGATGGACTTGCAACGTGGCTCTACTACTTGCTAGCTGTGTGATTTAGAGATACTAATTGCTTGATGCCTCCATTTCCCTTCTGGAAAATGCAGACGCTGCGATGCTGTGATTTTACGTATACTGCAAACACCACATACAAGCCAGCTATCAATATTACGTAATGTATTGGTGTTTGTGTTGAGTCATAATAGTGGCAGTGACCTGCGTAAAGGGAGAAGAGAGAAAGAATAGGGAGAAAATACTGGTGCTTCCCAAAGTCTGACTTCAGGAAAAAAAATAATGTGTGTAAAGAATCCAGAAGTATTCAGAATTTAATAGTTCAGACTCCAAATGTAAAAGTAAAGCCCAGTTATTTATAAGATCTGCTTTGCAAAAGGGAAGACAGTGGTCTCCAGTTAGAACATGTTCCTTAACATGTCAGTGGTTCAGCATCTTTATCTTGAGTTCATTCCAATAACCACTTTGGGACCTGTCTTGTGCTCACCCAGGAGGAAGGACCATGCAACACTTAGGTAGGGTTAGTGAGAAGACAAAACAATCCGGTCAAGTTAGTTTGTGATATTCAGCAGTGGATGGGAGGAATGACCCTTTATTCACAAGTTAGCGATCATACTCCCCCGGATTCCTACCAAAAACTACCTGAAGAAGGTGGAATGACATACATATAAACATTGTCATGGCGTTTGTCTAGCAAGCACTTTATATCTAAAGACAATATCAGTGTTTGCATTGGAGACTAGAGAGTTTAACCTCTGACTTCTAAAGAATGGTGCAGAGGGGATTTCCCCCATCAACTCCTTTTCAGGGCTTTGGGATTTTCCACTTAAATTAATCTTTTGCTTCAGCTCATGGGTTCCATCCAGACTGAACAAGAGAGGACCCTGTGTCTAAAAACTAGCCAGTCATTGTGGTAGGCACCTATAGTCCCAGCTACTTGAGAGGCTGAGGCAAAAAAAACCACTTGAGCCCAAGAGTTTGAGGTTGCTGTGAGTTATGATGCCACAGCAGTCTACAAGGGGCAAGAAACTGAGACTCTGTCTTGAAAAAATAATAATAATTAATTAATTAACAATTAATTAATCTTAAGCCCAAGGAAGAGAATAGGCCATGAGGGAATTAGGAAAACAGTAATAACAATAATACAGCAGTATTTTCATTTATTTCTCTCCTGTAATGTGCCTGTGTTGTGATGAGTGTTTTGCCTGCATGACCTCACCTAATCCTCCTAAAGACCCTATGCAAATAGGACTACAGAGGGAAACTGAGGTACCAAAAAATAACCAACTTGTCAAGTTATACACTTCGACAATATTGAATCCAGGATCTAAGTCCAGTTTTCCCTGACTTCAGAAAAAGTTTCTTACATCCCTATATCATATCAAAGTTGGGAAAGTCTGGGCAGCACCTGGGGCTCAGCGGGTAGGGCACTGGCCCCATATACTGAGGGTGGCAGTTTCGAGCACAGCCCCTGGCTAAAACAGCAATAGAAAAATAGCTGGGCGTTGTGCTGGGTGCCTGTAGTCCCATCTACTTGCTACTTGGGAGGCTGAGGCCAGAGAATCGCCTAAGTCCAGGCGTTGGAGGTTGCTATGCCACAGCACTCTACTGAGGGCGATAAAATAAGACTCTGTCTTTAAAAAAAAAAAGTTAGGAAAGTCTCCATGTCTCACAGAGAAGAGGCCAGTGTAGATACTGAGCTGGTCATTGGATCAGCTGCTTACTGCTGGTTTACAATTTTATTGAAAGAGTACCTGTGGGAGACTTTTTGTTGCCGCTGCTGTTTTTTTTTTTAATTGATAACATGGAAAAAATTATAAATAGTGAAAAAAGCCTCTTTTCTGAGAAATCTTAAAACCCAAAGATGGAAGAAAAAAATAATATTCATGGAAAACAGGGTACATTAAAAAGAACATCCAAAGACTTGCTGTGAGGGACCAGAGGTTAGACATGGGTGCATGCAGTCGTGGCCAGTGCAAGCTGCATACAGGGGCTGTGAGCGGCTGCTTCCCCCGCAATCTACATAACGTGGGGAGAGAGCGTCATTAATAATCATTAGCGTGAGGTTTACAGGTGCTGCAGCAGATGCTGCCTGGCAGGAAAATTGGCAGCATCTGAGAACACAAACCAGGAGGTAATTTGCATCATGGGACAATTCTCAAAAGATGTCCAGCTTAATCCAAACTGTGTTCACTCTCCCAGTCTTCAAATGTGGTGGGATCTGCACCTCATCTGACTCGCCTAGGAGTTATGTGCTCCTTCTACGGGCTCCCATTACTCTGCAGCTTACCCCCATGAAAACCTCCATCCCACTTAACTGTGATGTGTGTTTACCTGAATAAGATTGTGAGTTCTTTGAGAAAAGGAGGTATCTTTCATTCATCTTTGTGTATCTAGCACCAAGCACACGATAGGTGCCTAGTTATTATTGAATGAATGAGTGAATAAATGAATGAATGAACTGACAGGGGGACAGATGAGTGGATGGATAAATGGGTGGATGGATAGGTGGGTGAGTGGGTGGATGGATGGATGGATGGATAAGTGAATGGTAGGTGAATAGAAGTGTGGATGGGTGAATGGATGAATACATGGTTTAATGGATAGATGAGTGGATTGATAGATGGATGAAGAGATGGATGGATGGACAGAAGGATGGTCAAAGTGATGAATGGGTAAGTAGACAGGTAGATGGATATGTGAAAAGCAGAGCCTAAAAGCAAATTTTTCAATCAACCTCACCAACCAACACCCTCAAAAATATCATTGGAGATATTCTACCTCATGAGAACTTCACCTCGCTTTTGGAAAACATTTTATTTTACCCTATGTTTGCATAGCCAGTTTACACTAATTTCCAAAACTCCTCAAAGACTGATCACATTGGCAAAATGTGATGAATTCATTTCACAAATGTGGAAAACAGCCCACAAAGAGTAAGTGACTTTCCCAATGTCAACAAGTATGTAGAAGAGGATTTTAATCCACATTTCCTGATGAACACCCCATGGGCTCTTCCTGATGCTACACTACACATCCCCTGGCATCACTTCCTACTATGAATGAAGCAGTTCTCACTCAGACTGAGATGCAACTCTCTGACCACAAAGGAGGAAGATGAACTCAGCCTACTTCTATATAGCCACAACACAAAACACAGAATACTTAAGCCCTCCTGCCTATTTTGTTCTCTACTGACTGTTAGAGGAAATTGGTGGTTCCCCCTAGAACTGGTAACTATACGCCAGAGTTGAAGACAGAAAGGCCATAAGCATCCCATATTATATAGAGATTCTCCAGTCATGGGAGCCAGGCAGCTCCCAGTAGGGGAAAGAAAGGGGGTATTCTTTAATCTCCACTGCCAAATGCCCTAATAATGATTAGAAATAACTGTTAAGTAGAAGAAAATGGCATTCAATTCCCATCTGCTTGTCTAAGAGAAGAGTTTTTCTTCTCTATACTTAGCTAAACGTGGGAAGCTACATTGAGGGAGATCTTAGGAAACAGAGAAGAAAAAAATGTACAGCAGCTGTATGCTCTCACCATATTTTACATAGAAAGAACGAGAGAGTTTCCTAGAAGCCAAGTAGAAAACTGAAATGAATGCCTGGTTTGAGCTGGGTGGGTGGTACATTATCCTTAAGGACTAGACATGGGGTAAAAGGACTCAGACAACTGCAAAATGCTATGGAGGGAAAGTCAGAAATGAATAATGAAAAGAGGCAGTAAGAGGGTTATACCAATCATGGTTCAACTAGAGAAGCAAAACTGATAGAGTAAAATGGAGCAGAGAGATAACAAGGGATTGGCCTACAAATTTGTGAAGGCTCACTACATAGACCAAGTCCACAGGGCACACAGTCAAGAAGGGAAGCTAGATCCCTAGGAGTACAGGGTGAAGCTTACTGTCTACAGGACAGAGTCTGCTCTCTCTTCCCTTCCCCTTTTCCCTCCTACCTTGCCCTCTTCCCCTCTCCAAGGAAGGGTTAACCTTCCTTTAAAGGACTTCCAGCTGATTAAGTCAAACATGCCTATGATAATCCCTGTAATTTAAAGTTAACTGATTAGGCACTTTAAATACACAGATTCATAAATTTGTGTTTGATTGAAAAACTAAGAGAAGAAACCATTTGTGTATGGTGCAAATGGCTGTTTCTTCCATTCCATCCTCCATCTCTCAGGAGAAATTATTTCTTATAGTCTACTTTATTTGGAAATGAAGGAAATCAGGGGAGAAGAATGGGTCAGCTTGGCCAAGAAGACAACTCACAAAACCGTTGCAAGGATCTAAATGGAGCCAGATCTCATGTATCAGGGCACTATGGTGATGCTGTAAGAAGGTCAGTATATAAGAGGTAAGAAGCTCCTAAAGCCTTTCACAAATACGTCCATGAGTAAAAACAATCAACAGGTGGTCCTGTGGCTCATGCCTGTAGTTCCAGCACTTTGGGATGCCAAGGTGGGAGGAGTGCTTGAGGCCAGAAGTTCAAAACGAGCTTGAGCAAGAGCGAGGCCACATTTCTCCAAAAACAAAGAGAAATTAAAAAATATATATATATATCAGTATAGTGGCATGTGTCTGTATTCTAGCTACTCAGAAGGCTAACACAGGAGAATCATTTAAACCCCAGAGTTCAAGGTCACCATGAGTTATGACATGCCACTGCACTCTACCCTGGGTGACAGCATGAAATCCTCTGAAATAAATAAACAAAATTTGTTTTAATATTTTTTAACCAATCAACAGTGGTCTTATAAGGAAGAGGCATGTGTCCCTGTGCCCCTCTGTCCTCCCTGACCTAACACCCTCATAACTGTCACAAAGATGTGCTGTTCAAATCTCTCCTCAGGAAGGACTCATTGCCCAGTTGTCAGGAGAATGTATGGTCAACTGACAGTCTCCAGCTGTTAATTCCTGCAGGCTCACTTCACCTTCCTGAGTTAGCTATAACAACGATTGAGCAAAACTGACACAAGGACCCAGCTATTACCACCTAATGCAGGACTCTTTTAATGTCAGTCTTTGCTTTTCCTGTTGAGTGGGCAGAGATTTGGTCAGATCTGCATAGCACCTTGACACCACCCCTAATAAATCCTACTCCTCCCTCTTTCTATAATAAGTAATACTCTATAAAACTTTCTTGCCTTCCTAACTCTATTCTAATATCAACTTCCTGGAGAACCCAACTAACACAGTGGTAGTGAAGAGTGATCTGATAAAAGAGGTGACAAGGTTGAATTTCGGGACTGGATCACTCATGGCCCACCTTGCATGAGATTCCCATCAGAGTTGGTGTAGATACTCCCTACTACAAGGCAGCAGCTAAAAAGGTTGGGGACTGCTGCACTAAGGACAAAGTCAAGTTGGCCAAAAGGTAATTCAAAGGGACTGAGCCCCGTTAAGGTCAGAGGACACAGCAGGTCACACTGACTCTGTGTGTGTATCTCTCTCCACTCACACAGAAGCCCGTGTGGGAACCAGTGTCACATGAGCTGGACCAAGAAGAAAAAGCCCAAGTGGGTTAGGGATGGATAAGCTTGGTAAGGGGGTACAAGCCAAAACCAAGTGAGCCCCGTATCGTTGCATTACTGTGTCACTCAAGGGGAACCTTGAAAGACAGTGGAGAGAAGATCTTCCCAGTGGTGGTTCAGGTAGTACACTGATCAACTACTGTGCATGAAACAAGAAGAGGTATGATGTTTCTATGTGTGTGTGCATATGTATACTACACATGTGTGTATATGTATATATGTGTGCATATGTGTGCACGTATGTTCACACACGAACTCATGGGCAATGGCAAATGTCTTGGATACTGGTCAAGGCCAAGAGGGTAAAAGACTGGAGGAGACGAGGAGGTCTGAGGAGAAGCATGCGGACGGCAATAAAGGTACAAGTGTAAAGTGTGACAATATTATCATTACTCCTTAACACCCATCAGAAGGCCTCTACACAGAAGAGGCAATAAGTTTCCAAGTAGGTAAACTGAATCAGTCAGCTGATATCAATCAGCCTTCCTCAGCTGCCGCCAGCCCAAAGTGCTGGAAAAACATGAACAAAGTGGCAGTGACAGAGCTCTGCCTGGGACAAAGAGCAAAGACACGTTTACCAAAGTCATCCTCGCCCCTGTCCCCTCTGAATATCTAATTTGCATGCAATAGAGAACAAAGCTGAGACTGGCACACTCCTTGAGAAGACTAACTGGCCACGTGGTGCATACAATGGGTCCCTTCCACCCAGAAGACTCCATGATACATTCTTAGAAGAACAGACACTTGCTCTGTGTTTTCCTTTCTTAGCAGCAAAGCCCTAAGACAGTGGAGTGCTTCATTTGTAGGCACAGACTCCCACACCGATGTAGCATTACACCAAAGGATCCACCTCTGTCTGTGGAGGAGGCTCTGGGTGTGCTGGTGATCATGTGACTCAGAGGTGCTACAACCCACTTGTCCCCCAAGGAGGAGATAGCCTGTCCCTTAAATTCCTATCTCCCCAGTTATAAGCCTATGCATGATGATGGCAGGGAAAATTTGGCATGAAATATGAAATTAAAGTTTAAACTAGATGGTCTATTAATAACTCGAAGTATCTTGGAAATTATGAAATACACCGCCAAATAATTGAGGCATCTTCTCCCCAAGGGAAAGGGAGATTTGACTTGGCACTGATCGGGAACAGTAACTCTATAAAAATAAAACCATCTCATGTTTGTATCTTTCTTCATTGAGAGTACTCAATGAACTGGTCGCCTGTATTGTTTCCTGGCCATCATCAGCAGAGCCCATCTGGGAGGGCATAGATGCTGCGCCCATACTGTACGATTGAGTGTCCACAGACTGACATTCTTCAGAGCTTTCCTTTGCTCTGACAGCTGCTGAATTATCCACATCCCCAAGTGCTTTCTGAGCCTGGATGTCATTAGCTAGTGTCCTTTCTGCAACACCCATCCTCTCTCCCTCCATGAAAGACCCTTCTTCCCCATTGTCTTCCTCATTTGCAATTCATCCTCCTAATCATCACAGCTTTGTCTGGACTAAAGAGCGTCCTAGGTTCTTTCTGTGTAATTCTCCCTCTCATCAATTAGGGAGGGGAAGCAGCAGCTGACTCACTTCAAAGATTCACTCTTTAAAAAAAAAAAAAATGTATTGTTTCCTGATTGAAAAACACTTTAAATAAAGTGTCCTAAATATACTTAACTGCTCTTTCATTTTAATTTAATACCAGGAGATATTTTTTTAAAAAAGACATTTAACAACATGCCTTTGAAAGATTGGACATTTTTAAGTGGCTTTATAGTGCTACAGAGTTTAGAAATCTCTTGGAATGAGAACTCATCTATTATTGGTTTTCTTTTTTTTTTCTTTTTTTCTTTCTTTTTTTTTGAGACAGAATCTCACTATGTTGCCCTTGGTAGAGTGCCATTGCGTCACAGCTCACAGCAACCTCAGCCTCCTGAGTAGCTGGGACTACAGGCGCCTGCCACAACGTCTGGCTATCTTTTATTGCAGTTGTCATTGTTTAGCTGGCCTGGGCTGGGTTCAAACCCACAGGCTCCATGTATGTGGCCAGTGCTATAACCACAGTGCTACAGGTGCCAAGCCATTGTTATTGGAGAGAATATCACCACATATGTATGTATAAGTATGTACACATATATATTTACATTACTATAAACATGTATACGTATGTGTGTATATCCCAAATAAACAATCATCTTATAGTCTACACATAGATGTTTATTAGTAATGTACACATATAAACACACGCAGGTTTTTTGTGTGTACATACACCCACACAACTCTCACATAGAATATACACAAACATACACACTGTACTGTACTTCACTGTGTTAAAAGTGCATTTTTTGCCCAAATTTTTTAGAGAAAAGTAAGGATGTGCACTATACATGGGCAGTACTAATTCCATGTCTACAGAAACATCTTTAATTCTCTTATTTATGCTTATGCATTAAAAGTGTAACTCTAGAAAGCAGCCACAATCTGCATATGCAAAGTAATACCCTGCAATGCAGTAATTGGTTTTGGTGAACTTACAATGAACTTGCAATGAAAGCATTTTTGGCCAACAAAGAGCAATATTTGGCCCTAATGAAGAAAGAGTGGACGCTGTGGATGCAGTCGCATGGTAATGATTTAAAACCTCGGGGTAGAATCGAGAACGCATCCATCACCTACATTTGTGATCGGATCCTAAGATTGTGGAACGATGTTGAAAAAGGAAGTGGTTGTGAAATCATTTAAAAAATGCGGCATCAGCAGCCCCACGAATGGAACTGAGTGTGACGAAATTTATTGGGATGAGGAAAATGACTCTTCAGAAGACAGCAGTAATGCAGAAATTGAAGAAGATGATACTTCCGATATTGACAGTGACAAAGATCTCTTGGCCTTCCAGGATGCATAAATATTGGAAATTTGTTACTAGTACCTAAAATATCTGGTACCTTGTATCTGTTCTTGTGTTTTATAAGTATCTGTTACATAGACTTTCTTGTACCCTTATATGTTAAAAAACAAATGCCAAAATTTCTTTATAATCCAAAAAATAAGTACCTAACAAATAAAAATTTGAATTAGAAAAATTAAATGAAATTTTTTTTTCCTGAAAGTTTAGGGCAAAAACGTGGGCACTCGTTATACATGGCAAAATGAGTGTGGGTGTGGGTGTGTATATTATCACCCCAAACTAACTCCCCCTCCCCTATATAAGGACATTGAAATAGCATCTCTTTTACAACTTCCATTTTGCATCTTTGCTGGGTTTTCCCATTGCCAGAAAGCATTCCTGAGAGGCTGATGATAGTGATGGATATTTTCTTAGTCCTCTATTCCCTCTACCTGCTGCCCCATTTCTCTCCTCCTCTTTACATTAAAATGCCTTCAAAGAGTTGTTTCTGTCCCTCTCTCTCATTTATCTCACTGCATTCTTTCCTCAATTCATTCTACCTGAGCAGCAAAACGCCACTGAACCTGCCCCCATCAAAGCCACAAGCATGTAGCCACATTGCTACACGCTGGGTCAGTTACTAGTCTTCATCTTACTTGACTTACAAGCAGCATTTACACAGTTGATCTTTTTTTTTTTTTTGAGACGGAGCCTCAAGCTATCCCCTCGGGTAGAGTGCCATGGCATCGCAGCTCATAGCAACCTCCAACTCCTGGGCTCAAGCGAGTCTCCTGCCTCCGCCTCCCAAGTAGCTGGGACCACAGGCGCCCGCCACAACGCCCGGCCATTTTTTGGTTGCAGCCATCATT
>CAUYQV010030069.1:0-13599 GCA_963574575.1 Galagoides demidoff | reverse complement strand
TTCTTGGAGGCCAGGAGTTCAGGGCTCCAGTGACTTGGGATTGTGCCTATTAAATAGCCACTGCACTCCAGCCTGGGCAGCATAGTGAGACCCCCTTCTCTAAAATAAATAAAGTAAAATAAAAACCCTCCAGATGCTTCTGTTCTTCCGGAGGATCAGTAGGACCAGTTCTGCAGTGCTAGCTCTCACCTTCAGCCTCCAGGACGTGTCTCTGCTGAGATTCCGACCCCAGCAGGTGGCTCTCCGCCCACCGGCCTCTTGGGGGGATGTACCTCTGCTTCTGGATATCTGCTCCTGTCCTTTGCCGCACCTGTCGACCCTAACGCCTGCCTGGCTGGGTGTCTCTGGAGCTCCGTTTAGCTTTTAACATGTGCCTCTTTATCAGAGAGGCGTTTTCCGACCGCCCACTCCTTCCTCCCCACTCCGCTCAAGGCAGCGTCCTCGTGAGTGGGCGTGCTCATTCCATGAGGGGGACGTGGCAGCTGCTGCTGTGCTCATCTCATGCGGAGCGAGGCTACTCCTCACTGTGTTCCCTGAGGAAGGAGTGGGCAGGTGAAAGTTCCATGTCTCGATGGAGCTGACGTAACAATAAATGTGACCACAGAGCTAACGTTTTTCATGGCTAATAAAGAGTGAAATTGCACCATTATTACTGTTTATGTTTAATCCAGGAACTCTAGAGCAGTAGGTTTCTAACTCTAGTCCAGGGGCCCCTGGGAACTTTCAGAAGGCGTCATCAGGCCTGTGAGCTGGAGCTGGCCTAGCACGGGGGCTCTGATTGTGTCTGGGGAGTCAGGTTTTGCTTCCTGGGCAGAGTTCTCCAGAGAGAGCTTCTTGATCCTCAACATGCTTTGCAGAATCCGCTCCAGAGACAGAACAGGAGAGCCTGGGTGTGAAGACACCGGCACGCTCCACAGCACAGGCCGAGCTGTGTGTTACGGTGTCCGGTGTGTGCTTTGGAAAGTGCTGCCCAGGTGGTTCAGTAAACGCTCACTTTGCCCCTTGTCTGGTCCAGGCCTGGGCCGGGATTCAGAGGAAGGTGAGATGCTGTAGTCTCTATTGTCAGAGGCCTCTCAGTCTCTGCTCTGTGGGACTCTGAGCCGGGAGCAGCATTTTAACAAAATTTTTGATTGTAAGGAATAAATGAAAAGGTTACCTGATTAATACACAATGTGTTTTTTTGGAGACAGAGTCTCACTTTGTGCCCCAGGTAGAGTGCCATGGCATCATAGCTCACAGCAGCCTCAGACTCTTAGGCTCAAGTGATTCTCTTGCTTTAGCCTCCTGAGTAGCTGGGACTATAGGCACCCGCCTGACGCCTGGCTAGATTTTCTATTTTTATTAGAGACAGATCTTGCTCTTGCTCGGGCTGGTCTCAAACTTCTCAACACAAGTGATCCACCCACCTCAGCCTCCCAGAGTGCTAGAATTAACGGGTGTGAGCCACCATGCCCAGCCAATACACAAATATCTCCTTATTAAAAAAACAAAACAAAACACCCTCTAAACCACAGGGAAAGCTATGGAAGAAAAAGTGAAAAGTCTTGTGTGCAGCCTCTACCTCAAATCTTACCTTCTTCCCTGAGAGGATCGTGTGAGGTCAGTAGTGGTCTTTCCAGATCTTTCTCAGGGCATTTATAAATGTACAAATGCAGACTTGTGTGTGGGTTGTGGTTTTAACAAATGACATCGCTCCTGGTGAGCTGTCAGGAGCACAGCCTCTGTCTGAGGAGGTGGCCAGCAGCCTGTACTCGACTCCAGAGCTTGCCACGTGGTATTGTTAGCCTGAATTTACCTGACTACCTACTTATTTCTGAGAGAGAACCCAGAAGTCCAGACGGTCACGTGAAGTCACTTGAATTTGAAATGTTGGTAGTTCATTAAAAATTCACAGCAGGCTCAGCGCCTGTGGCTCAAGTGGCTAAGGCGCCAGCCACGTACACCCAAGGTGGTGGGTTCGAATCCAGCCCAGGCCCGTCAAACAACAATGATGGCTGCAACCAAAAAATAGCCGGGTGTTGTGGCAGGCGCCTGTGGTTCCAGCTACTTGGGAGGCAGAGGCAGGAGACTCGCTTGAGCCCAGGAGTTGGAGGTTGCTGTGAGCTGTGATGCCATGGCATTCTACCCAGGGGGACAGCTTGAGGCTCTGTCTCAAAAAAAAAGAAGATTCACAGCACAGCCTCATCCTGTTCTGCATCTGCATAAGATTATGTCAAGACATGTGGATATCATACTGTATCCATCGCCCATCTTTTAATATTTATGGGAAATTTCATGTTTATCTAGCACTTTGTAATCGGGCATCTTGGTTCGAAAGTAAGATTTATCCAGTAAGAGAATCTTGGCTTCTCCTTTTTCTATAAACTACTTCTGCTTCCCTTGAAAGGTCATATGGAGGCGAGGTGAAAAGAAACTTCCAAATGGTAGGGCTGGGGACGTGCCAGAAGCGGCTGCCGGCCGGCACTGCGGGTCTTAAATGGGATAACTGCTTCTGGCTCTGCTGGCTCCTTCAAGGGGCTGGCTGCTCTCTGCCCATAAGAGATATAGGCTCACCCAAGACACATCGTCAGGGTCAGCTGTGCTGGTTTCGAAAGCATTTTGTTAAAAGGGAGAACAAACAAGAAGAATCAGGAAGGGACAGAGAAGAAACAGAGGCAACCATTAAGCATCAGGGCAGAGGTGGGCACGCTGGCAGCAGGAACCATAGCAGGGTCCCCTGGCTAACACATGTCCTGCTGGAGATGTGGCTAATGACAATGGCAGCTGTGTCCCACCACGAGGCAGGCGTGGAAGCTTCCATTTCTCCACATTCACATGGCTGGTGCGTGGGAGCTGGGATTTGCTCTTGGCTCTGTGCAAAGCCTCATCTCTGACCTGCAGATGATCGGCCAACAGTGGGGAGGCAGGAGTCCTCCCAGCAAACGACCTTCCTGTTCAATAGCAAGAGCCGTTAAGAAAGATGAACTTAAGATAAATCCTGACATCACGCCATTCATCCGTGTGAGAGTGTGTGTGTGTGTGTGTGTGTGTGTGTACACAGGACATAATGCTACCCCATCTGGGTCCCCACCCTGTCAGTTCCTCTCGGGAACCCTGTGCCTGCCGGTGTCCCCTCTCCCAGGGATTTCTGCTTCTGGGCTTTGTTTATGTTGCCACAGGGTATTTTGGCCTTTCCCTTCCTCCTCCTGGGCTTCCCTCCTGTCCCCTCCCCTGCCGTCCCTTCCTGTTGCCCAGCTCCCGGTCAGCTTCCTGTATTCTCTGTTCCAGAGGTGGCTGCTACCTCCTCGCCCTTACCTGTCTGCGGCCACTTCACATACTCTGCTTTGAATGCAGTTTTTCTGGGGTGTTTCACTTCGGCACTCTCTTATCACCAAAAGCTGGCTTCTTGTTTGCTTAAAAAAAAAAATTGTGGTAAAATACACGTGATGTAACATTTGTCATTAATCATTTTTAAGGCTGAGCAAGATGGCTCACGCCTATAATCCTAGCACTCTGGGAGGCCAAGGCGAGAAGATTGCTTGAGCTCATGAGTTCGAGACCTACCTGAGCAAAAAGCAAGACCTTGTGTCTACTAAAAATAAAAAAACTGAGGCACAGGGATCGCTTGAGCCCAAGAGTTGGAGGTGGCTGGGAGCTATGATGCTATGATATTCTATCCACGGCAACAGCTTGAGACTCTGTCTCAAAAAAAAAAAATCTTTCTTAAGTGTACAGTTCAGTGGCCCTGCGTACATCCTCACTGTTTTGCAGCCGTCACTGCCATTCGTATCTCCAGACACTCTTTCCATCTTGCAAAACTGGAACTCTGCATCCATTAGACACTAACTCTCCAGTCCCCTGCTCCCCGTGGCCCCAGCAACCACCTTTTTATTTTCTGTCTCTTTGAATTAAAATCCTGTAAGTACCTTGCATAAGTAGAATCACACAGTATTTGTTCTTTAGTGACTGACTTGTTTCACTTAGCATAGGTTGAACCATGTTGTACGTACGGCAGAGTTTCCTTCCTTTTAAAGGCTGGATAGTCGACCATTGAACGTATGTGCCACGTTTCTGTATCTGTTCCTCCACCGATGGTTGCTTGGTTTTCTTCTTTTGGATACCTGCCCAGAGGTAGAATTGGTGGGTCAGATGATAATTCTATGTGGAAGTTTTTGAGGAAGTGCCAGGCTGTTTGCCACGGCAGCTGTGTGATTGTACATTCCCGTTAGCGGTGCACCGGGGCTCGGTTTCTCCACATCTTCGTTGCACTTGTTTCTTAGTTGTTTTGTTTTTGTTTTTCTTTTTGATAGTAGCCATCCTTTGGTATCCAAAGCAACCCCTTTGTTGCTTCCCCGGGGTTTGCACAGAGTAGATGCCCTATCGCCTTTTGTTAAATGGGTATTTTCACTGATACGAATAGTCTTATACGATGGAGTTTAGCAGAGGGGCATCTGCCCATTTCAAGGTTGTTAGAAGCTGTGTTGTATCTCCTGTACCGTCGAGTTTAGCAAATTCTGGGTAAACACGGATAAACAGGCGTCTTCCCTGTAAGGTCTCTCTGGTGTCTTGGCGCATTGTATAGAGCAACTCCTAAACTTACTCAGTGGGGGAGGGGTTCCTCTTCTTTCCACCTGCCCTATGATTTTGAGAGCCTGTTTGTTCTTTGTGGGAAATATATTTGCCTTTGAAAAATAGCAATGCCTCTTGAAATCTTGCATTGTGACCAAAATGCACCTCTGTTGAACAGGACCTTCTGCAGATTCGATCGCATGTGTACGCGGAAGAGCCAAGTATTGACATTCACAACTTCCTGGGAACTTTTACCAGGGTAAGCAAGCTCACCGTGGCGTAGAATCCTGCCTGAGAGTGTGTGTTAGGGATGAAGGCCTTCGTAGAAGAGTTGACTGGTCTTTGTTAGGAAGTAGTTTTAGGATACGTTGGGGGGTGCTGGCGAGATTTCCTTAGGAGGACCCCGACCTTGGAGGCTGACATTGTTTCTCAGTAAGAATTTTCTGCGGGCTTTGGAATAGCTCGAATTACCTGACAACTTGGAGCCAGGCGTTGCTATAATTAATGTTAACTCCAGTATCTGAAAGCAGTTACTCTTTCTGTCTCTTTCAGATGGGTCTATGTCCTCTTTCATTTGTACAAATCCTGTCTGCCACTTTTGTAATTTTTAATCCACTTGCAGACCTTTCAGAATAGAAATTTAGTTTGGTGGGCAACACCTGTGGCTCAGTGGGTAGGATGCCAGCCCCATATACTGCGAGTAGCAAATTTGAACCAGACCCGGGCCAGCTAAAACAGCAGTGGCTACTGCAACAACAAATAGCCAGCATTGTGGTGGGTGCCTGTAGTCCCAGCTACCTGGAGGCTGAGGCAAGAGAATCACTTAAGCCCAAGTTGGAGGTTGCTGTGAGCTGTGATGCCATGGCACTCTACTGAGGGTGACAAAATGGGACTGTCTCAAAAAGAAAATTAATTTGTGTTTAAATTATGATGATGATGATGAAACAGAGTCTCACTCTGCTGCCCTGAGTAGAGTGCCATGGGGTCATCTTTGCTCACAGTAACCTCAAACTCTTAGACTCAGTGGATCCCCCTGCCTCAGCCTCCCGAGTAGCTGGGAGCACAGGTGCCTGCCACAATGCCTGGCTAGTTTTTCTATTTTTAGTAGAGATGGGGTCTTAGCTTTGCACAGGCTGGTCTTGAACTACTGAGTGCAAGCAATCCACCCCTTCTTAGCCTCCCAGAGTGCTAGGATTACAGGTGTGAGCCACTGCGCTCAGTCTGATTTAATTATTTTAGGAATCCAGGACATAGATTTTTATTTATTTATTTTTTAAATGTGGTAAGTAGCTTCATGTTTATTTATTTATTTATTTATTTTTGCAGTTTTGACCAGGGCTGGGCTTGAACCCGCCACCCCCAGTATATGGGGCCGTTGCCCTACTCCTTGAGCCACAGGTGCCGGCCCAGGACATAGATTTTTAGAACCCAAGTTAAATTATCCATTTTCTCTTTCTATAAGCCGTAACCCAGCCAACAAAGAGCCTCCTGGTTTGCTTCCATGTTTTGATTCTGACCTTGTAAACATTTCTTCAGTGGTGGAGCCCTGTACTTCCTACATCAAATGAAAATCCAAGGACCGTGAACCTGGCCGTCCTGCCCTTGTGGGGCTGTGGGCTTCCAAATTGGGGCCCTAGTGTCACCAGGTGGCTCTTTCTGCTTTGAGCGGAGCAGGCTGGAGGCAGCCGAGTACCCTGGCCTGTTTGTTCTTTTGCAGGAAGACAGCGACCCTCCGATCAGCGAGAGCTTGAGCATTGAGAACACACTGTGGGCCGGCACTGTGGTGGCGTCAGGTGAGCCTTGCCCCGAGGAATGTGGTAGCAATTTGAAAAGGAAAGAAAATCCTTTTGTAATTAGAATAATCATCTGTCAGTTGGGAAAATTAGACCTTGGTCAAATGGTGTTTTGCTCTCATTCGGCACCTCCAGGGAATGAAACTGACATCTAATTGCGGCTCAGACACTTAGAGATGTCTGCAGGAGAAGCGGGGGTGGCCTGGGGGCCTGCGCTGGCCACTCTGGGAATGGCCCTAATTGCCACTGGAGATTGACATTCTAATCTGTACCAGAGATGTCAACCTAAACGGCCTGGCGGGAAGTCAGGCCGTGGGGGCTGCTGCCCACGCACTGCCTGGGCCCAGGAAGCAGGGCATGGGCCCAGGTTGGAGCCTTGGTGTTTGAATACCAACATGAAGTATAAATTGGGGACTTTCAATGTTGGATGCTGGATGACATGAAGCAGGAGGTTCCAGGAGCTGAGCGTGATCTATAGTCTCCGTGGTTGCGATTGGTGGCATGCGGCCAGTGTGTCAGTCAGGGAGAGGGTGGGTGCTGCTCTCATGCCCATTCTGCAGATGAGGAGACTGAGGCCCAGTGCACTTAAGTTACTCGTCCTGAGGTCACACAGTAGGTGAAAAGCACACTTAAACCCAGGTACTTTGTTCCAGAGGCAGAGTTTATTGGGCAGCTATTATTTTCTTATATTCTGTTTTATAACATATTGCTAATATAATAATATAATTAGAATCGTCTTATGATTCTATCACTGGCAATTTTCTGTCTTCACAGTGAGAGGACAACGTTTTCTTTTCCTTGACAAATATATTCCCCTCTCTCTACCACCAACCCATTTTCTTCTGCTGGATGCTTCTTTGTGGCCCTTTAGTATGACGGACACTTGATCAGAGTCTGGTGTGACAAGGGGAGGGAGTGAGCCAGCAGCGGCTACACCTCAGTTACCATGTGTCGCCATTCACAGACTCACCACTTAATGCAAATGCACAGAGATTAGCTCTCCCTTGGGGTTTTTTGCCACTTTTCTTTCCCACCGCTGCCTTGCATGTACAGCCCATCAGAAACATCTCTCAGTTTCCCTGATGAGTAAAGAAGTGAGAAATTGGTCCTGAAGATTCTGCAGGTCCTGGCTCGGCGCCTGTGGCTTAATTGGCTAAGGCGCCAGCCACAGACACCTAAGGTGGTGGGTTCGAATCCAACCCGGGTCCGCCAAACAACAATGATGGCTGCAACCAAAAAATAGCCAGGTGTTGTGGCAGGCGCCTGTGATCCCAGCTACTTGGGAGGCAGAGGCAGGAGACTTGCTTGAGCCCAGGAGTTAGAGGTTGCTGTCAGCTGTGATGTCAGGGCACTCTACCCAGGGGGACAGCTTGAGGCTCTGTCTCCAAAAAAAAGATCCTGCAGGTCCCAGAGCATGCAGCATGCGAGTGTTCACCCAAAGCTCTTGACTTAACTCACTCTTCCGCCCCACTTTTTCTGTTTTTAAGTCATTTATTAACAGTACATTACCACGTAGTCTTTTTATTCCTTGATTATCTGAAAACTGAGACTCAAGTTCGATTCGCCTTTCCTGGGTTGTCTGGTTGGCCACCTTTGCTTTGTTTCATTTCTTCCATGCTCAGTTACTTGTTTGTAGCTGCTGTTTTCTCTTGTAGTTCTTACCTTTTTCGGGGTATTCATTTGTAAGAGTTTCTCACATCCGATGCATAGGCCTGCGGTCCTTTTTCTCTCATCTAGTTTGTCGCCTTTTCTTCCCCCCTTCAACTTTGTGGTGTGTTTGATGCATAGGAGGTGAAAAACACTATTTTTATTTTTCAAGATACAGTGGTACCTTGTCGTTGTTTTAGTTTTTTTTTTTTTTTTTTGAGACAGAGCCTCAAGCTATACCCCTGGGTAGAGTGCCATGGCATCACAGCTCATAGCAAACCTCCAACTCCTGGGCTCAAGCGAGTCTCCTGCCTCCGCCTCCCAAGTAGCTGGGACCACAGGCGCCCGCCACAACGCCTGGCTATTTTTTGGTTGCCGCCGTCATTGTTGTTTGGCAGGTCCGGGCTGGATTCGAACCTGCCACCTTAGGTGTATGTGGCTGGTGCCTTAGCCACTTGAGCCACAGGCGCTGAGCCAACTTTGCATTTCTTTATTCTTTTTAATATATTTAAATATATTGCAGAGTAACTTAAAGCCACTTAGGTCCATCTCATTGGCTCCCTTGCGCTCCTTCCTTTCTTCTTTCCTCCAATTACCCAGTCATTTATTTAACATTGAGTTAATATGCCATGTTCTAAACTAGGCCTGGGGATAGAGAGAGAAATAAAACCCAGACTTTTTTCTTTTTCTTATTTTCTTTTAGAAACAGAATCTCACTTTATCACCCTCAGTAGAGTGCTGTGGTGTCACAGCTCACAGCAACCTCCAACTCCTGGGCTTAGGCGATTCTCTTGCCTCAGCCTCCCGAGTAGCTGGGACTACAGGCACCCACTTACAATCCCCGGCTATTTTTTTGTAGCAGTTGTCATTGTTGTTTAGCAGGACTGGGCCAGGTTTGAACCGGTCACCTTTGGTGTATGTGTCTGGCACTGTAACCACTGTGCTAGGGGCGCCAAGCCGTAGGCCTGTGCTTTTTGTCTGTAATCTGGTCATAGGGGACTCTCCAGGAAGTCACAAATGTGGGTTAGAGAAGTAAACTAGTAGGAGCAAGTGCCATGGGAGTCTGAACCATCTCTTCACACAGTTTATTTTTCTTTCTTTTTTGCCGTTTTTGGCCGGGGCTGGGTTTGAACCCGCCACCTCCAGCATATGGGCCCCGTGCCCTACCCTTTTGAGCCACAGGTGCCGCCCTCTTCACACAGTTTACTTGTGCATTCCAAGCAGGTTGGACCCAAACTTATATACGACATTATCATTTTCTACAGGGACACCGAGGTACACATTCACCCTAGTTCCTAATGATCATTTCCTTTTTTTTTTTTTTTTTGAGACAGCGCCTCAAGCTATCCCCCTGGGTAGAGTGCTATGGCATCACAGTTCACAGCAACCTCCAACTCCTGGGCTAAAGTGAGTCTCCTGCCTCAGCCTCCCAAGTACCTGGGACCACAGGTGCCTGCCACAATGCCTGGCTGTTTTTTTTTTTTTTGGTTGCAGCCATCATTGTTGTTTGGTGGGCCTGGGCTGGATTCGAACCTGCCACCTTGGGTGTATGTGGCTGGCGCCTTAGCCACTTGAGCCACAGGCGCCGAGCCAACACTCCATATTTTAAAAAATAAATTTTATAAAAAGAAAAAAGTACTTTAGTTTCCATCTAAAACAAAGGGCTTGGCGCTTGTAATTCAAGCCAGACACATACACCAGAGCTGGTGGGTTCAAATCCAGCTCAGGCGCCGAGCCCAGGAGTTGGATGTTGCTGTGAGCTGTGATACCATAGCACTCTACCCAGGGTGACAGCTTGAGGCTCTGTCTCAAAAATAAAATAAAATAAAAAAACAAAACAAGGTTAGGTTAGAGCTCAAATAATTAAAGATTTTTCATATGCATCAATATCTAAGAGGACATTGAAAATTACGTAAAATGTAAGAAAATCCTTCCTTGCAGGAATCTCACATGCATTAATGGACCTATGACATTCTTGGCTTTTGTCCACTAAAAGCCAGAAAATCCCTGCCAGGAGATTCCTGTCAATCACTGTAACAACTAAAAAAGCCCCAAGTGTTTTCAAAGCATACCCTGAGTGGTACTGTGCCTAGTAGGAACCACCTCCTAAGGTAAAACACCCAACTTTGCAGAATTTGAGTATAATGCTTCATCTACTTTGTACCGGGGCAACAATGAATGGAAGAAACGACTTCTCAACTCACGGGTCTCTGTTCAATCTGCTATGGCAAACACTTGTTGCCATTTCTGACAATGCGTAACAGTGGATTGGAATTTTCTGATTTAACATACAGAAAAAGCAAGAAAATAACTGACGCAATATGAAGCTCAGGCTTCGCATTGAGCCAGATAGAAGATTATCAATCACCACATTTCATATCGCTTGAAATTAAACTATAACATTTTTCTATTTTTAACGTATGCAAATTACATACAATGAGAAAATGCAGAAACAGAAATAAACGATAAAAACATATTCTGTGGTAGACAGAATAATGGCCCCCTAAAGATGTTCACAACCTAATCCCTGGAACCTCTTATATGGCAAAAGGGACTTTGCAGCTGTGACAAAATTAAAGCCCAAGAATTTGAGATTGCTGTGAGCTGTGGCATAGTGTGTCTCAAAAAAGAAAGAAAGAAAAGAAAAACTAAAACTGAGGGATCTCCTCTCCTTTATATTTTTTGATTCTTCCCCCTCTTTGAAGGGGAACATTTGTTCATTCATATTTATTCCCTTACAGGCTTGCTCCTTACTTAAATGTAAACTATGTTTATGAAAGCACTTGGTAATAATATTTCCTGGGCAGCGCCTATGGCTCAAAGGAGTAGGGCTCCGGTCCTATATGCTGGAGGTGGTGGGTTCAAACCCAGCCCCAACCAAAAAAAAAGTAATATTTCCTGTTAATACAGTACTTTATGGTTTAAAAAGAATTTTCTCATGTAAAGTTTTTCTAAAAATATTTGGAATAGCATTGAATTAACAGAAATTTGGGCTAGGTTTGGTGGCTCACGCCTGTAATCCTAGCACTCTGGGAGGCCAAGGCAGGTAGATCGCCTGAGCTCAGGAGTTCAAGACCAACCTGAGCTACTTTAAAAGTAGCTGGGCATTGTGGCAGGCTCCTGTAGTCCTAACTCCTCGCAAGGCTGAAGCAAGAGGACTGCCTGAGCCCAAGAGTTTGAGGTTGCTGTGAGCTATGATGCCATATCACTCTACTGAGGATCACAAAGTAAGACTCTGTCTCAAAGGAAAAAAAACCCAGAAATTTGATTTAGGCAAAATTAGAATACAAATTGTTTGCTTTTGATTAACTGTATCTATTCTTACAAACAAGGCATACCTATGCTTTTGAAAAAATTTTTTTAAACAGTTAAGTTGGGAGTGGTGGCGTATGCCTATAATCCTAGCATTCTGGGAGGCTGAGAGATGAATTTCTTTTTCTTTTCTTTTCTTTTTTTTTTTTTTTGAGACAGTCTCACTACATCGCCCTCAGTAGAGTGTCATGGCGTCACACCTCACAGCAACCTCAAACTCCTGGGCTTAAGCAATTCTCCTGCCTCAGCCTCCCAAGTAGCTGGGACCACAGGTGCCCACCACAATGCCCAGCTATTTTTTTGTTGCATTTGTTTAGCTGGCCAGGGCTGGGTTTGAGCCGGCCACCCTCATTGTATGTGGCTAGTGCTGTAACCACTGTGCCATGGGCAGCAAGCCTGAGGGGTGAATTTCTTGAGCTCAGGAGTTTGAGAACAGTCTGAGCCAAGAGTGGGAGCCCAGCTCTACTAAAAATAGAAAAACTAGCCGGGCACCCTCCTATAGTCCCAGAGCTACTGGGGAGACTGAGGCAAGAAGATTACTCAAGCCCAGGAGTTTGAGGTTGCTGTGAGCTATGACACCAGGGTACTCTACAGAGCAAAGTGAGACTCTGGGTCCCCATAACACAGTGGTCACAGTGCTGGCCACAGGCCACATGCACAGGGCAATAAAGTGAGACTCTGTCTCTACAAAAAACAAAACAAAACAAAAAAAAACATTGCAGGCCTAATTTAGGGACAGTTTCCCGGCACTGTCCAATAGTGGGTGGTAGTTGCATTCTAGCCCCTGGAAGCTGGTGATGAAGGAAAATATTCCTAGGGGCAACACTTTGGCCGGTAGGTCGTGCTGTCCTCCTCGAGTGGAAGGTGAGAAAGCCTATTTTCTCTCTAGGCACTATGTTGTTTGGAGATGCAATCCCCCACAGCCTGGAGCATCCCTGCTTGTGCTTGTCAGACGTGCCAAGAATACAGGGTCCTGACTGCTCTTTACCTGGGCCATTCCCATTCCAGGACTATATTGCAGGGAACTAACTGCCTTGAGAGATGAGGTGATATCTTCGTCTGGGACAAAGAGCAGGCTTGCTTTCCCCAAGGCCAGTATTCCTTGGCTGCAATGCACTGTGTACACAGCATATCCATCTGGGCCCCTCTGAGTGGCCTTGTGTGACTTGGAGACTTGAGAAATTGAGGCAAATGTACTATTGTTCATGCTGCTTGCTGTGCCCCTAGCATCCATGAAATGGATAAATGGATCCATAAAAGGCTAACATGTAAGGAGGGGGAAATCCCAGAGCTTGACAAATAGTCGTTATAAACCTTACGGCTGAGTTTACAAGCTTTTAGACATTATGTGACTTGTACCTGATTTCGCATTGAGGGGTGCAACTCAATCATTCCTCTAGTGTTGGTCCCTTAGAGAAAAATTTTGCCACTTTTGTATTTGAATGACTTATTTTTTTCTGTGTTTAAGCAAAACTCCAGAGGCATCACTGTACATATGTTGGAAAAAACAGGTAAGTTTTAGTAGCTTCATGAAAGTATTTGACATTTCATAGCATGCAAAACTGAGGGCCAAGGGTGAATGGATTGCTGATATAATAAACCAAAAATTCAAATATTTATTGTCATTTTCTTTTCTTTCTTCTTCTTCTTTTTTTTTTTAGAGACAGTCTCACTTTATTGCCCTCTGTAGAGTACTATGGCATCACAGCTCACAGCAACCTCCAACTCCTGGGCTTAGGTGATTCTCTTGCCTCAGCCTCCTGAGTAGCTGTGACTACAGGTGCCCATCACAAGGCCTGGCTATTTTTTGTTGTAGTTTGGCCAGGCCTGGGTTTGAACCCACCACCCTTGGCATATGGGGCCAGCACCCTACTCACTGAGCCACAGGTGCCTCCCTGTCATTTTCTTTCTACTCATACTATAGATGGATAATATTACACGCCTCTTATTCCGATTGTTTTAAAAACCGTTTTGCCCCTCTCCTCTCCATAGTAAGTTTTAAGCTTCTCAGGTCCGTCTTTATTTCCTCAGCTCTAAATAATGAAATTTCAGCATTTGATCTGGAAAACTACAGGTTCTCTTCACTGCCGATGTAAGAAATCCCAGTAAGAGAGTAAGGAAAAGGTGATATTCTGGATTCTTAAATGTCCTTGAAAACGGTATTTCTTTTTTTTTTTTTTTGAGACGGAGCCTCAAGCTATCCCCCTGGGTAGAGTGCCATGGCATCACAGCTCATAGCAACCTCCAACTCCTGGGCTCAAGCGAGTCTCCTGCCTCCGCCTCCCAAGTAGCTGGGACC
>CAUYQV010030067.1:0-23655 GCA_963574575.1 Galagoides demidoff | reverse complement strand
GCATTGATTTTTTTCGTTCACCAATATATTTTCTTTTTTTTTATTAAATCATATCTGTGTACATTAATGTTATCACGGGGTACAGAGTGCTGTTGCTATATACAATTTGAAATACTTTCATCCAACTGGTTAACACAGCCTTCATGTCTTTTTCTTAGTTATTGCATTAAGACATTTATATTCTACATTTAGAGAGATTCACATTTACCCTTATAGGATAAATCATAGGTATAGTCCCACCAATCACCCTCCTTCCACCCATCCTCCCCTCTCCCCTCCCCTCCCTCTCCCCTTGCCCCATATTCTTGAGCTAAAATTGGGCTATAGTTTTCTTATGAAAGCTATAAATCAGTTTCTTGGTAGGGCTGAGTACACTGGATACTTTTTCTTTCATTCTTGAGATAAGAATTGCTATTATATTCTTCTATTGCTAAGAAGACTATTTTCCAGCTCCACCCATGTAAACATGAAGGAGATAAAGTCTCCATCTTTCTTTATGGCTGCATATATTCTATAGTATACATATACCACAATTTATTGATCCCTTCGTGGGTTGATGGGCACTTGGGCTTCTTCCATGACCTAGGAATTATGAATTGGGCCACAATGAACATTCTGATACAAATATCTTTATTGGAGTGTGATTTTTGGTCTTCTGGATATATACCTAGTAGAGGAATTATAGGATCAAATGGCAGGTCTATTTTTAGTTCTTTAAGTGTTCTCCAGATGTCTTTCCAAAAGGAACGTATTAATTTGCAATCCCACCAGCATTGTAGAAGTGTTCCCTTTTCTCCACAACCATGCCAGCATCTGTGATTTTGGGATTTTGTGAGACAGGCACATGGCCTACAGATATATGAAAAAATGATCACCATCCTTAATCATCAGAGAAATGCAAATCAAAACAACTTTGAGATATCACCTAACACCACTATATTTTCATTTAACAGTGATATCTATTTCTTCATGTATATTCAAACTACACTGCAAATGCTCCTAATTTCAGTATGATGGACTCACATTAGTGTTTCTTCCTAGGTAGGTTCAGCTAGCAGTAAATCCTTTCAGTTTTCCTTTTCTCAGGACATCAATTTCTTTGTTTGTAAAGAATAGTTTTGCTGAATACAGAATTCTTGGCTCACATTCTTTTCCTTTCAGCACTTTGAATATGTCATCCCCCTGCCTTCTAGACTACAGTTTTTGATTAGAAGGCAGCTTTTAAAGATACTGAGGGTCTTTTTTACTAGGTAAGTTGTTTGGTAACTTTTTATAATTTTTTAATAAACAGATAAAATTATATGTACGCATCATATGCTACATGGTATTCTGGTTTTTTTTTTTTTTTGAGACGGAACCTCAAGCTATCCCCCTGGGTAGAGTGCCATGGCATCACAGATCATAGCAACCTCCAACTCCTGGGCTCAAGCGAGTCTCCTGCCTCCGCCTCCCAAGTAGCTGGGACCACAGGCGCCCACCACAACGTCTGGCTATTTTTTGGTTGCAGCCATCATTGTTGTTTGATGGGCCTGGGCTGGGGATTTGAACCCACCACCTTAGGTGTACGTGGCTGAACAAGATTCTTAATTCATCTAAGTACTATTACTAAAATATATTTGGATTTAATATATTAAAAATATGATATTTAAATGTATTTATGATAAATGCTGTGTAAGAGTCTAAATGTGTTGACTTTCCATAAAATAAAATTCTTAAAGTTTGGCTTCTTATTAAAATAAAAGCAGAATATTTTCATACTTAATTGGGTAAAGAGACAGTAAGGGCAGTGACAAAATCATTAGAGCTTTGGTATTCTAAACAAAGTTGATATCTTTGATGTCTTCAAACTGTGATCTTAATGAACACCAAAGTCAAAACATCAATTGGACAATTCCAGATGTTATTCCATTTCTTTCTTTGAATTTTTACTTCTATTCCAACCTTTAATATTGCTATTTTTCTCATTTTTTTACTTTTTAGATAATAATATATTCCTGTTTGTGTTTTAAATAGATCTAGTGGTTTATTTTGTTAAATTGATTGACAATGTTTGCTAAACCTATCTGAAAACATTTTTTCTCTTTGAATAAACAAAATACATTTAAATTATTAATAGATGATAAATGAACAATTATATATTTTTTAAACCATATTTCTGAAACTTGATAGTATTGATACATGGTCTGGATAATTCTTACTGCCGAGGGATGTACTGTGCATTGCAAGACATTTAACAGTATCTGTGTCCACTTTTCACTAGATGTTGTAGAGAAGCTCTCAGCCCCTCATACCTGAAGTGACAACCAAAAACATCTTCAAACATCAGTAAATGTCCTCTGTGTGTGAAAATAAACCCTGCTTGAAAAGCACTGCTTTAAATCAATGTAATGAGTTCCAATAAATTTTCCAAAGTTATTACAAGTTAATGTCTTGGAATACTGCATTGTAAACAAATAAATAACAGGAAATTTTTTTTAAGAAAAGTTATTTATTGAAAGTCCTACAAGGCTCCTAAAGGTGATGTGCAAAGTGTGAGCCTTAATTATGGCCCTGCACTCCAAAAAAAAAAAAAAACCTACTTGAGTTCTGTAACTTATACAGGCAGAAATCCAGGGAACATGTTTGAGAATGCATTAGGCACACTGGAGAACGGAGGAACAAACATTCAGTTATGTCACATCTATTTTTTGATATAGACCCACTAAGCATAGATTCTGTACTTAATGTTTTAACTTGGGGAGTTTAAAAAAATGTGTTAGTAGTTTTAGTTGGTTGACTGAAAAATGGATTCAATTATTTACCCACTGTAAATAAGTAGACAATGGCTATCTCTCTTGATTTAATGTGGACAAAGAGATTCTACAATTTAGAGAGATTAGAATGCTAGAACAGATATTTCACACGAAACCTACTCACCTAAACTGAGATAGTCCAGGAGATACACCTTATAGCAATACTATTAGAAACAGGTTTATGAGAGGAGCATCAGCACTCTTGAAGAGTTCTGTGATTGCGGTCCTGCTTATCATCCGAACCATCATCCCTCAACTGGAAAACTTCAAAGCAGTGGGAATAATTGGATCCCTAGGCGGCAGGGGACAAGTAGTGGAATTCAACTGTCAAAGGAAAAGTAGGCATCGTTCCCGTAACAAATAGCAGAAACAAAACAATAGTCAGAATAATCTGATTTTTGTTGACTTACAGCTTTGGCAAATTAATCATAGTGTTTCTGGAAGAGAAATAGATGGGAAGCATAATATATGCTTTCTTGGTCTGTATAAGCAGAAAACGTCCAGGTCAATTGAACAAAAGTCTAAGTATAATCACAAAAACAGAGAATCACTGCTCAGCAATCAATTTCCAGATTTAAGTCAATTTATAGACCAGAAGTCCCTGAATAAAGGGGAGGCTGGTGCCCTTCAGGAAAGACCCCAGATCACTACAGAAATTTTATACTGTTATTTTTTCTAGCACAATTTCCAAAAATAACTTACAGCCTAACCACTATAAGAGTGATTATTCATTGAAGAAAAGAAAATAATTAGATGTTTTGGAAACTAGTAAACATTGGCTGTGAGCTGACATTAACTCCAAGAGACCTGAAATGTAATTTTGACCAACCAGTTAGAATAGGAGCTTAGGGAGGTCAGATAAATAGTGCATCCAATAGGTACTGTGCATTGCAAGATATTTAATAGTATCCATGATTATTCCCCCCAGTTCCAGAACATACTTAGCAGCTGGCAGAATCCCCTCATTGTTCCTTTAATCGGTGGAGTGAGAAGTGCTATGATGGAAAAGGCCAAATGGAAGCCATCAGAGATGCCTCTACCTAGGAGAATGGTAACCCAAAATGTATACTGTATCCTTGGAGGAACTGTAGCAATTACCTCCAGCATCAATGACTTGAAAGATGTAGGCTGATAATACCGCCACGTTCTGATCCAACTCTCCTATTCAGCCTACACAAGAGACAGGTGGACCTTGGACAACAACAGTGGACTACCACAGCTTATCCAAGTGGTGAATTCAACTGCAGCCATGCTATTCCCAGAGGCCAAAATCTAGAGAATCTGGAGTCTGATGAGCAACAAGAAAGTAAATTCTTATTCTTTTGTCTATTCCCCTTGAGCCCTCAGCTAAGTAGATGGTGATCCCTATCTTTTAAGTCTCTTCTCAGAGTCTGCAGGAGGCTTTGTGTATTTGCACAGGAGAATCACTGAACAAACCATGACCTCCTCTTCTCTTTATGTACTGATGTCTGTCTTATTTCCGTGTGTGTGTGTAAGTTCATGTAATCCGTGTGCGCTTATGATCACATAATCCTTGTCCCCAGTTGGCCTGGCTCTTTAATCAACCTCTTTTCTTCCTTCAAATGACAGGCCAAATATAAACCATTCATATATAAGACATATTATGCCCATGAGGCCACTCATAATATCTTTTTGAACAATAATGTTTAAAAGTACAAATTTTGATTCACAATATATTTGAATTTGAAACCTAGTTTAGTCTTTTAAGAGCTATAAGAACCTGTTGAAATTGCCTCATACAAGTTATTTAAACCCTTTAAACTATACAATGTTGATTTAATAGTACTGATTTCATAGGGTCATTGGAAAAAATAACATGCTTTTCAATTGCAGATTGCAGTTACTAGTGCAGTGTAAGCATGTAGAAAATGCTAGATGGTATAATGGTAAAATTATTATTATTATTTAAATGTCACACAAATTATTATTCTTGTGCACAGTATATTAGTTTTCTGTTGTCATAACACTGATGTACAGTGAAACAATACACGTTTATTATTGCTCATGAGTCTATAGTTCACTGGGTTGTTGTAATGATATAAGCAAAGTTGGCATTGGCAGGGCTCATAGGTATATCCCTGATTAGGTCTGAGTCATCTGGTCAGCTGATCTTGACTGGGTTTTTTTGGTGTCCAGGGCCTTGACTGAGTCACCTAGTCCTGTTCTCCTCTGTTCCACATCTCATCTTCCATCACATTATCTCAGGCATGTTCTTGAGATAAAGTCAAAGGAGGAAGGGAGAGTCAACATAGGCAAAGATTCTTACAGGCTAGGATGACTATTGCTTTTAGCATATTCTGTCTAACAGAACAATTTATGACATCAGCCTTGATTTGAAAGGCAGAGAATAGACTATACCTCAGTATTGGAGGTCTTGAAATATTACATTGGTAAAAGTATGAATACAGAAAGAGCATTAAATGAAGACTTCAAAACAATCACTGTATCACAACGAGTTAATATTCACTGATAAAAAACTAAAATGATATCTTATTTAGACCTCATTTTGATTTTCTAGAAAGTGAGACAGAGCTGTTGTAGAGTTGTATTTAAAATTCAAAACTCTTAGTTTTTAGCTTTGCATATATTCTCTGGCTTGATGTCATCTTTCAAATCATACAATAGTATATCTATATCTATATGACTGACATTTTAAGTTAATTATGACAGTGCAACAATCCCCTATTCTCAAAAATTCTATGAAAATAAAAGAAAAACAAGTATTTGAATACATAATTTGGAGAATCTTCACAGAATAGTAGGCTTCACTTCTAGATCTTTTATAAAGAGGATGCTTTTTCTCCCAGAGAAATATTATGTTATAGCTGCTGCCTCAATATAATCAAATACTTTTGTAATTATAAAATGATCTCAGTTTAGATAATAAATGATACCAGCCTTCCATATATAAAGAAGCTTAAAAGTATTTTTGTGACATGAAAGTTTAACTAAAAGGTACACATATTAGGACTGACATTAACCGTTATGTAAAAATGAGCTTCTAAACATAGGTGTCTATTGTCATCTAGGGATATGTTTGACTTCTGTTTGCTGTAAAAAAGATAAATGATAAATATAATAATATGCAAATACCGTTAAATGAGAGGTTTCAGTGATGGTAGTAAATTGACCTGGTTATGGAGGAAATTGGAGTGAAGGAAGCCTAATGTTAAGGAAACAATTTGTACATACAGGATGAATATCTATAAGACGTATTCTCTATAAATAGACAAGAGGAAGTAGGGGAGCGTGGAGGAAGGGTTTCGGTGAGTTCCTACCCAATAGGTACATTGCATGAGGAATATGGTGAACTTACTGATTAAGGACAACTCAGACTCTTACCTTCCAAAAGCAAACCATGTAACTTCACTTTAATCTGAAATGTAAAAATAAATAAAATAAGATTCACACACATTTGAGTCAAGTTCACAATAAATTCAGAAAAATGTATTTAAGAATGGAAGAATTGGGTTATTTTTGCCTCAATTTAGGTTATCCAAGGGACTTATCCCCTCTTACTCTTTATTCTTATAATCTTCTAAGTTATTCATTGGCCAAATACATGTTAAATGGAAATCTTCTGAGATTTATATAGAAAACTTTCATAATAATGTGTAAATCTATGTTATCTTTCCATCATTAAGTGTTTGATGGTAACTTCCAAGATAATAGACAGATAATGTATAGGATGTTCAATGCATGTATTTCCTCAGGAGCTATAAATCTAAGATTGCACTGGATAGATGCCACTGTCTTCTAATGTAATACAAGGCAGATCTGGGGACTGATGTGCATTTATAAGATTATTTTGTTGTCAAAAAGCTGGATAACCAGCTTTAAAATCTTACTTATGGAGACATTCCTTGAAATCAATAAAACATGGAAATATTTTTAAGTTCCAATATAGTTCACATTACTTTCTGAATCTTGATATTGGATAAATGTGGACTACTAACTAAATATTTTGAATAATAATATTGATAGAGTGGTTTTATAATATGTTAAAACTAGGATATGTATCCAAGAGGAAGTCAGAACAAGGTAAACACCTTTGTATTATGCACTATAATTATTTGATTTATTTCCCCCCTTGGGGAGGAGAGAAGATTTTTCTATACCTTATAAATTGAATTATTTCAGTCAAATTTTTATCTTCTCAAAATGTTCCCTGCTTGCTCCTGGATCTTCTCATCTTTTATTTTGCAATTTTGTACTCAACCCACATGAAAAAACTAATTAATACCAATGTATCACAGGAAAATACATCAATTATAATGTGCTTATATTTTTGAGTTATGGAAATAAATGCATTTGAGATTCCATTTAACAATCTTAATATAGGATTCAAAACATTTCCTTTTAGATATAATACTCATTATTAGGCAAAGAAAAATATTAAGAAAATCACTTGAATTCAAAAGTACAGCATTTTTAAATTCCTTTACTGGAATTTTGGGTCAAATACATTGGTCTTTATTACCAGCCAAGATGGAGTTACAAGTTGGTTAACTAAAGGAAAGGTTTGATTAGCTTACAAGTGAGATTTGAAGCAAAGGTCACCGAGATTTCATTTGACTTTAAGTCGTACTGTGTCAACAGCATCAAATGTCTTTGTTAAGTCTTTCACTGTCATTTTTTAATCTGACTACATTTTTTAAAAGTATATTTTCAGGATCATAATTTCGAACAAAAGTTTTTGAAAATAGAATAATATTATAAAGCAAAGCTATGTAGGATATAGAGATTTTAATTATACTTACTTTTATTAATTACTACATATAGAATGGAATTCAAGATAAACATATTGCTTGATTTATTATTGTTATACTTTTCTACTTTAAAGCCAAATATTTGTGTTGTAATGATAGTTTTTTAAAAATCTCTGTAGCTTCTTTTTAAAAAAACTGACTATAGTAGTTCATTATTAAATACAAAAATAGACTTCCAGAAGTTTTGAAACCCAAGTGCAAAATAAAATTTTTAGACCTAATCTCCAATCTTTTTTTCACAATATGTAGTAAATTTTAAGTAACTTACATACATATTCCATGACTTTAATTTAGATGGTTTTTCATTACTTTGCAAGTTTTTCTTTAATTCTACCACCTTTTTTTATATGAAAGTGAAATTCATATTTTTTTTTGCATGAGTTAATTTTTATGTCCAAGCATAAGAATAATGAAATATATTTTCCATGCATTTAATTATATACATTCAATAACTTACAGTTGTAACAATGCAGTGTAGGTTTCCTGGGAAACAGACTCTGTGATAAAAATAGCAGGAAGAGTATTTATTGGGCAGTGCTGTCTAGATGAGGACCAGTGAGAGCGGAAGAGTGAAGCAGGACAGACAGAACAAGAAGTTGAACTCTCTCGAAGTCCAAACAAATGTTTCAGTTGATCCCTTGAGGAACCTCTGAAGTTGGGAAAGTGCCTCAAAGATGTCTGAATTGAGGCAACGGCTGGTCTTTGGGTATCTGCCACCCCACAAACATGAACCTTGAATGAGACGACTCTTTAGCCAGGGACAATTTACAGAGAAGAATTCAGCAGAGAGCAGCCAACTCCCAATAGTCCCAGTTGCTGGGGAAGGGAAGCTTCAGTCTCAAAAGGGATAGGGGATTGGTGAGAATCTGGGAAGCACATCATAGCATCGACTGCGGATGATCTAAAAGAACAATATGTAATTCATAATTTATAGCAAAGTTCTGCTTCAATCCCAGATGCAATTGAATTTAAAATTATGAAAAGGTAAAATTCTAGCAAAAAACCATAGAAACTACCTGAAATGCTAGCTCTTGGAATTATGGAAACTCAATAGTAAGTGAGAAGAAACAAACCCCCCAAAAGGCCTCTAAATAGTGAAAATTATTTCCGGGAATATTCATTTTGGTTTTTTTCCCAACGTTTCAAAAAAAAACAGACAACTAGTATCTATAAATTAAAAAAAAGAAGATAATTTCAAAAACAGATCATACCAAATCTCATAGACAATAGAAAAAGAAGAAATACTTCAATTCCACCATCTTTTAAAGAGTTTCTTGCTTTTATCAACTAATTGCCAAATGTATTTATCCATTTCCTGCTGTCATTGGGGTTAGGAAACTAAGCTGGATGATATATTTTATATTGTGGTCCCTTTGTCGTCAATATGAAGTAGCTGTATTTCTTATATTACAATGTAACTCTTACTTTCACTGTGGCAAAGTGTGGTAGGCAGCCTCTAAGACTGCCCCTAATTTTCACTCCATGTTATTCATGCTGTGTTCTATTCCCTTCCCCTTTTAGGCTGGATTTATTAAAGGTGTCTAATGAATATAATATGGCAGAGTGATGAGATTCCACCTCTAAAATTAGTCATTAGAAGACTGTGGCTTACTCTGGCCACGTTAATTTCTTTAGCTGGTTTGGATTGATTCCCCTTGAGACAGTCAGCTGCTCTATCTCCAGGCAGCCCTTTGGAAGGCCCATGAGAATAAGCTTAAAAGCAGATATCCACCCCTTGTAAGTGGATCTTTCTCACAGGAGCCTTGAGATGATTTTGGTCCTGGCTAATACTTTAATTTCAGCCTTAGCAAAGACCCCAGGTGAGAGGTCCCAGCTAAACTGATTCCGGATCCACAAAAATTGTGAGATAATAAGTTTTTTTAGCTCATAAGATTAAAACTGAAAACCATTTTTCTAAGTGAAACGTCACAAGAATGGAGAAACAAAGACATGTACTCAAATTGCAGCTAATCGAGCAACACTGAAGTGCACATGTGAAAAGACGCAAATCTCAAACAAAGTCAAGCTGGGGGAGCGGGAGGAGGTGGTTAAGTTGACACCTCTTGGGTACAGTGCATCCTACCTGGGTGAAGGGACTTTGCTCGATCTGCACAAAAACAAAGCATATAAGCAAAACATGTGTGTTCCCTAATATTCTGAAATTTTTTTAATCATAAAAAATGTACTTAAAAAATCTGATTGCCATATGGCTTGATGAAGCAATATGCCTTTAAAATGATGACTTGATTTTATTTGAGAAAGAAACGCACATGTGATAACAGACAGTATTGCAGAGTAATGTGCAGGAGGAGGCTTTCTCTCCTTTATCTGGAAATTATCATCCTCAGAATGCAATTCCTATTCTATCAATAATAGCTAGCTTAAAATTAGTTTTTCACAGAACTAGTGATTTATTTTCCCCCCACCCCAAATGATATACTCAATCCCAGCTTGCCCCCAAGGTCTTAAGCTCAGGATACCTTATAATTCTAAGAGGAGAGGAGAGGGCATAGAAGCTTTTCATTTAAAACTCTCCAAGACTATGCTGTACATCTCGCTTCATTTCATATGTCTCCTAATTTGTACCCTTTAAAATAAAACTCCAATCGTAAGTATAAAATAGTCTTGGTATTTGTGTATCTTTCTAGCAAATTATCAAACTGCAGAGGGTCATGGGAATCCCTTAAATTGTAGCCATTGGTTAGAAGTCCATCAGGTGGCCTGAGGGTCACAAATTTGCAGCTGGCACCTGAAGCAAGGTCAGTCCTGGGGATCATGCCCTTAACTTGCAGCGTTTGACAATCCCTGGTAGTTAGCATTAAAATTGCTTTGCAGTATTGCAGCTTCAAGATATCCATGAGGCTACGGCTAGGGTACTGAAATGCAAACCTAACAATTGGAAATATAAAATAAGAATTATGTAGATAAACTTTCAGGGAAAGAAAATGAGTTTCTGACAAAATAAGATAGGGAAAAACCATTAGAGTAAATTAGGATTATGATCCAATTAGGATTGCGTGTGTTTAAAAAAAATGGAAACAACTTTATCTTCTTTTCAAATATCCTGGGATTGTTGGAATTGTCTTTGATAGGAATTCAGATGCATCAAATCTTTTTACCATCATAAAGAAAAATATTATTTTGAGCTGAGACTTCACTGATGTATCATATGTGAACTTGAGTAGGAAATGCCAGTTTTTCTCCTTTCCCAAATCAATTTGATCCTTTTCAAACTGAGATTTCAATTTATTTTTTAAAAACCTCAGACTGTTTCTATAGTGTCTGAAGGACTGAAGGCAAAAGAACGTTTAGTGAAGACTAAAATGTGTGGTACTGAAGCCAGACCCTGTCCTGTCTTCTTCCCGGGAATTCCACATGGATTCCTAGTGCCTCTGAAAGTTTCATCTGTTCGTTTTAATCCTCTTTTATATAAGCCAGTAATATTGGTTTTATTCTTTAAAATAGAATAGATGAGTCATGTTTGACTTACCATTTCTATGTTTAACCACTACCTCCTTTGAATCTCTTTCTATATAATTTTAAACACTTTAAAGAAAGCAAACGCTGCACGTTTGAAAGTGGAAAACAATGAAAAAAAGATAAAAGTTGACCAAAGGATGAAAGAATGAGACAAAATTATACATTTACAAATATATCATTGTACCAAAGAGAATGGCATAAAATATTAAATGTCAAACAAAAGAACATTTAAAACACAGGCCACAAATGTTTGCTACTCTTTTATCTTATACCACCTCAAAATTAATGACACAAAGTAAAATAAATAGTCAGCTTCCTTTTTTTCTAGATGATCATTTTCTTTCCTTTCTTTTTTTTTTCTTGCCCGGAATTGGAGAATGTTTATGTAATCCAGTGTAAAGGAAATCAATAACTCCAGATTCCTCATTTTTTAAAGTGGAGTAAGTGTTGCAAACTAATCAAGGGAATAAATCATCAAGGAATAAATATTTAACAACTCTTCATCATGTTAAGAATTTAAAGTACAAAGTATTAGTCTTAGAATTTCCATACCACCAAATTTATTCCTTACATGCAATGGCTAGCTTGTTTTGAGGGTATTAAAATAAAGCATTGAAAAATTATTATATCATCAATATTTCTTTTTGTTGATTAGCTGTCACTGTTTATTCCTAGAGCCACATCAGCATATTTGAGACATTTTTTTAATTCAAAATTTTAAAATGATCTTGTGACATACTATATAAATTGCATCCATAGCCCAGGGGAATAATATTTTCTATTTTTGATAACCATAAGTAATTTTACAGTGCATTTCTAATTTCCCAATGCAGATTTAATCTATTGCACATACTCTAGTGATTCTATTTCAATTCATTCTATTCAATTTTAATTAACCCTAGTTATTTCATTAAAAATATTTGGTGAGATCAAATAAAGTGGTTGTATAATCCACTAATAATTCACCACTCAATATTAAAAACAAGCAACACACTATAAGATCACCGAAGGCTGAACTGTTCTCCGTTGGTGAAATAATTTCCTAATGAATACTATTTGGATTCAGAACCTGCCTCTCAAAATTAGTGTCCTCTCCTCCTCTCTTGCTCATATAGAAGGGAGGATGCTTTTTCATCTTCTGATAAAACAGATGTTTTGCTGAAACAATTCTTTTTTTCCAATGTAGCTCCTTAAGAGTTGTACTTGATTCTCATTTTCCTTTGCAGAAAAGTATCACCATGTTTTAACTCTCCTCAGTTACTCTGTCACTGGGTCATGAAAGAAGCCAGGACCACACTGCAGTCATTTCAACCTGGGAAGCATTCTAACATATTCTAAAGTACATCAGTGGCTCTTTCCTTATCTTAAGTGGAACTTAGACTAACTAATTTTAAAAAATGAATGAGAAACTCTGGAACTAAGTTCCTTATAGTATTCTGTTTTTGGGAGAATAATTCCTTCGAGATGAGTGCCCAAACTGTGTACTCTTTACACAACTATTTTTTGTTCGTTAATTCATACAAATATGGGATATAAGAGGAAATTTCTTGAAAGACACTTGTGGCATTATTGCAAGATACAATTTCAGGTCTACCAAACATTTGCATCTTTCAAAGCATCCTGAATATGTGAACTGATTTATTTCTGAAACCTATTTAAGAGAACGTAACTCTAGTCTTTGATTCCAGGTCAGGCTTCTATTAACAGGCCTAGAATGAGTTTAGTTATACCAATTAAAAGAGGACCAAACTAGCTTCCCATTTGTTTTGGTTCAGGAATCCTATAGACAATTAACAAATTAAAATTTTTTTCTGATATGAATCCTTGTGATTAGCTGGCTCGATGTGTCATATCTACAGTATATCTAGCATTTTGTTCATATAAAAAAAAATAACAGACTCTCAGAGAATCCACTGCTTCTGACACTGTGGTACAAATATATGCTGTCTGCTTCCTTGGGTCTTCTCTTCCTACTAAAATATGGAAGCAGATTTCCATAATACCATTTCCCCACAGAGTCACAAAGACACACACAGACACACAAAAATCAGCAAAGGGACATATACAGAAGCTAATGTTCTCCTTAGTAATATGTTTCTCAAGATGATTTCATATTTTTCAGGCTCTCTTCTTAAACATAGCTCAGGAAAGAGTGATTATATCCTAACATCTCTTATTATTTTCCTCCATTTTTTCTCTCCAATTTCTCTCACCTCAATGTTCTTGGAGGCCATTCTCCTATTAACTAATCAGGAAAAGATTAGAACAGTTGGAAACACACCCTGGTGTTGCAACTGGGCCATTGAACCCAGTTTGTGGAAAAAACACTCATTTTTTAAAACTTAATTTAAAATTATATTTTTGTGTGTGTGTGTTTTGTATGTTCTCAGATCCTTAAAAAAATTAACAATTCTAAGTTTCAATTCTAAATATCAGTTAAAAGAATACAAAATTCATTGTTTGTGTGTTTAATCCTCCTTGTGTTTGTACTTCTCACCAAAGCAGGCTGACATCGGATTCTAATGCTTGTCCTCTGGGGAACTGGGTGTGAAGCATGAGAAGCATCAGCTTTCCAGATTATTTAAGCAAAATGTGAGTTTGATCATTCAAGGGAAGCATTGCTGCTTCTGCTGGCAAAGTGAGCTCAGTAGGGATGGAGGCTCAGGGAGCTCTGAGTTACCCAAGTTCTCCCACACAACATATCTTAGAGCTGATCTATTCCCAGTTGATGAACCAATTTCACATATGCAATTTGGTGGGACCATCATTGCATCTAATATTTCACATCAGGTACCAGAAGGATGATGAGAATAAATATTTTTCATCAGGGAACACTAGTGGTCATAAAACTCCCTATGTGCTACTTTGCAAGTTGAACTAATAATGTAATGATTTGTGCTTGTGATTGAATAATCACTGTCATTAGAGGCCACTATACTAACCTTGGTGACTGAACTCATCATGGTACATGCATTCATATTGTTTTAATGTCGTAACTACTCAGTTCAGTAAGTACTTTCTTTTAAACAAGTTTTGATTCGTTGACTAAATTCTGATTAAGGATATTTTTGTTTTTATTTTGTTTATTCCCCATTTTTTTCCTCCCAAGACCTTATGATAGTTTTGAGAGACATCTACAATGGTTTCTGCTTTCTTAATCACACAGTATTGATCTAGTCTACTCTTGAAAACATAGCAGATTTGCTTGGCTCGTCATTTTGATGTGACTCTCTTCCTACACTTCCATTTATAATTATGAGAATTGCACACACATATGTAGTACAGATTTGCACAGAACTACTCACAGATTTGCTTGGCTCATCATTTTTATGTGACTCTTTTCCTATACTTTCATTTACTCTAGAAAGATCATCTAACATGCTATTTCACTGAAGAAATCAGTGACTCTACTATTGGTAGATTCTATAGAATTTTAGATGAGAGATAAGAATCAGGAAACATTATTTGGTCACTTTATTTAGATATATTTTTAACTTTTAGCTTTAAAAATAACAATAATGGGCAAATATAAAAAAAGAAAGAAAACACCAATTATAGAATATTTTCAGGTTTATATGGTATGAATAGAAATGCTTATTATCCAGATACCTCTTTAAGTGGTAGTACATGCAAGAAATCAAACATCACTAAAAATATTATGAAAATTGAACAATGAAACTTTCTCTAAAATCTGTGTCTCAGTTTGGCAGCAAAGTCATCAGCTTCTTTCTGCTCACATATTCAACATAATTCATCTAAATTTTTGTAAATTATTTCTATTGTATATAAGAGAATTTAGTTCTCTTATCCATCAATATGTACTTACACCTTTAATCTAAGTGGATAGATTAAAAATCTTGGATTTTTATTCTGGATGTAATACAAGATATTTATTTAGAATTTATAGTTGGTTTTTTGTACATTCATCACCATTAAAGTAAAATTTTCTAGTTGGCAGCAAATGTGTGGACAGAATAAAACATTTTAGATTTGAATTTTACTTGCAATTCAATAAAATATTCTTAATGTAAAACTCTATTGTTATCAATTTAAAATGAAGGCACAATAATTTCCCAGAAAGACTATTATGCTTTGAATATATTTCTTAAAATAAGATTCAGTTAACTTTTGCAAACAGTAAACTTATAATTATCAGAACTTACAAATGGTTTAAAGAAGTACACTTTTTGACTTTTTGTGCATTCATATTCTGTTGTTGTTGTCCTTAAAATTTGTAAGAGATAAGAAAATTATCAGTGGGATTGGTGTGAAATTTATTTATTTATTTATTTATTTATTTATTTTTTGCAGTTTTTGACTGGGGCTAGGTTTGAACCTGACACCTCTGGCCTATGGGTCCAGCACCCTACTCCTCTGAGCCACAGGTGTCACCTAGATTGATGTGAAATTTAAATAAACTAATCTATTCTTAAACCAAAATTATAGTATCTCAATTGGAATCTCAATTGACTCAATTCTGAGTCAATAAAATAGGTAACTTGTTAAAATAAAAAGCAATTATTTGAACAAATAAAATACCAATAGCCTTCTATAGCATTCTTGCACAGTGTTCAAAGAAGACACTAGTATCTTAATTTTTCCCCAGCTGGTCTGATATAGTTTGATATCACAGCAAAGTATATCAATAAATTATGTGACCATTATCACTGAAGATATAAAAAGCAGAAAGAATGACCAAAATTGAATGAATTCATTTTTCCCAAGGATGAACTATATAAATTTTACCTTCATTATTATGAAATATCAGCTAAGATTGATTATACATGCAGAAGAATACGATACTCATCTTTAATAAGAATTCTTGGCTATTTCTAGAGGGTATGGCTTACAATAGGTTTATAAGCTGAGTAAACACTATTTGCTGTGCATCAACTCAACAAAGTTTCTCACCAATGCAATTTGCACAACCTATTTGGTTTTAAAGAGGACATGATACCAGCTTATGAAATAATTTCTGGGCAGTATGTATCTCCATTCATTCATCCCTGTACTTATAACGCACAGTATAAAGGTCATATTGAGAGTCAAAGATGACATTGTAGATTATAAAAACAGTGATTGCCACTGAGGTACTTCCACACACTTGGATGAGTATTCCTTTTTTTCTGTTTCTAATATAGTAACATAATTGAAAACCATCACTCTATAATCACCATCATTGAATGGAATAATATTTTATCAGATATTAGCTTTAAATCAATGTATAAATATATTGGACTTAATAAAAATTATCCTTAGAAGAAATATGGGGAGTTACAAACAGGCATTAATTATTGCACTAATAGTTTTCTTAGAGTTTCATATTCCTAAATGTTCTAAGGTTACTATATGCCATTCTTAGTTTATGACTTTTTATTATTTTTTAAAATTATTTATTTATTTATTTTTGCAGTTTTTGGCTGGGGCCAGGTTTGAAACTGCCACCTCCGGTATGTGGGGCCAGCGTCCTATGCCTTTGAGCCACAGGTGCCACCCCAAATTTATGACTTTTTAACATTCCATTAAAATTCAATGGCATTCAAAATGATTTTAAAGTTAAAATTGCGTTTACCCACACACATGAAATTTAGTTGGAAAATATTAAGAAGGTTCTAGACTCGTTAAAAATGTATTATGTTTGAGCCTTTAATTTTCAATGATACATGATGCTCTCATCATTTTAATTATAATTTATCACAATTTAACAATAATACTTTTGTTACATTGATTTTTAATAAGTGTATGTTAATGTCGAAAACACTTTGAGTTTAACCTCATAATGCTATTATGAATTGCATATTGTTGATGATTTCTCTACTAAGGACTTAATAATTTTACTGGTGAGTGACAGAGTTGATCTCCATCTACACAGTTGGCTTTGTTAGGTGCTTTTTTTTTTTAATTTTGAGAGCATTATTAGATATTTAGTATACAATAAAATTTCAAAATTTTCGAATAAATAATTTTAAATAAATATTAATCATTTAATAAATATTTATTAGGTTTATGTTAGGTGGCTTTCAAAAAAAAATTATAGGAATGACTTTGAAATACATCTTTTAGTCTCCACCGGGTTTTTTAATATAGTTTTATTCAATTCACAAGTTATTATCTATGAAATTTCTCTTTTCTATTCTTTAGCTACTAGTAGAGTCATGATCTGATGAGGTATTATGTCTTTCTGCAAGGAACCTTATTTACCAATGACTTCTCTCCTCTGGAATCACCAAATACAAGTAGTCACCAAATTCATCTTTTCTATATCTATAACATAACATGTCCCTTGAATATTCTACCAATTTTATCATGAATTATTATTAACTACCAGGCAACTTAACTTTATACCCACCTTTAACTCATAACACAAAATAATAAACATTCTCTCAAAGTTCTTATTAGTCTTTCTGACTTCTAAATATCTTTTTACTCTCTCCTGTAACCTTATTCCAATTACTTGATGGATGGGCTACATCAAGCACAAACAGTGCCTTTTTGTGAAGAAGGAGAATCTGGAAGAGAAGGATGAAAAGGAAGAGGAGCAGGTTTATGAGAAAATGGAGGAAGAGGAAGAATAAGAGGAGGAGTAGAATAGATTCACCATTATGTCTTGGTGAACAAATGAGTAAAGGGGCTCTCTTTTATGAAAAATAATTAGCACATGCTGCCCATTCCTCAGGGCTGATACAGCTCCACACCATGGCTCATTGCTTGACATGTCAGGTGAACCAAGGGACCCTGTGCAGGTAACTGCCTATTTAACCATACACAGTGATTCTAGTTAACATGTCAATTTTCTATCTCCACTAATGTTCCTCAAGTTTTTTGATTAGTTATTTAATACATTTGTCAAGAATATTATAATAACCTCTGCTCCAACCTCTTGATCTATTATTTAAATACACAGGCTGTTTCCTTCCTTTTCTTGAAAATTCTAAATAGCTTAATTATCACCATATGAGGTCTGACAATTAAGTTCTTGAGCTCATCCTAGAAAAAGTGTTATCTGCCTTATTGCTGAATATTACTGGTCATCTTAGAAGTACTCTCCTTGATAAGCTATGCACTGATTCCAGCACCTAGTCCACCCTTCAACGCAATTTGGAACTCTTTTTCCTGAAATGGCCATCAGAGCTATTGTCATGTTACTCTTGATGTCCCTAATGTCATGAGAATGTCTTCCTCTCAATATTACTTTTTCTTAAGTTTTTTTTAAAAAGAAGCCATTGGGGACCCAGTCAAGTTAGTAGGAAGGGTGTTCCTATACAGTTATTTCTTTACTGCCTAAAAACTCCCTCACAGACAATGAATGCCATGTGAGCTTGTGCCAGTGTGGGGATGCAAGAGCCCATATTTGCACATACCTTTCCCATGCCAAGATTTTCAGTTAAGATTTCCTTTTTCTCTATCAATGTTTACTTGCTCTGCTAGGTTTGCCATAGGCAACTGATTATTTTGATGCACAACTCTATAAAGTTTTACAATGTTTCATCAGTTCTGCTTGTTACTGATCACTCTGACCTCTCTTAATTAGTGACACTTAATTTATTTGTACACTGCCATTTTCTTCATGGCATTATCCCCATAAACTTGGACTAATATGTCCCTGATTTCATTTTCACTCTTGTAATGTTTAACAAGAAATTCAATGTTTTTTCATTGCTGTAATTCAAGTTCCAACAATCTAGCAATGGCACACAAAAACATCCAACAACAATAATGAACACCATATAGCAAAAAACGACCACATGTCAACATGAACACTGTTGTGAGACACTGATATATTAAGGTTATGAAACCTTACCAAGTTGTTTGTCCAGCGCCACCAGCGTAAGTGCACAATGTCAAATTTATAAATTTAATTGTCAGACCTCATATTAACTTCTAATTCAACATTTCTCATGTCTGTTTCTGTTTCTCCTGTTTCTTATTTTTCTCTTCCTTATTCCTTCTGTTATCAGTTTTAGGTCACTTTCTACTATAAATTTCATTTTAGTTTCCAAACACATGTGCTTCAAGTATTATATAAATATATTTATTCACTGCTTTCCTAACTTCTTGTAATCAATTCTGAGATAGTCTTGATGCCTCTAGCTGGGTTGTGTGACTTTCAAATTCTCTTTGGTAGGAGACTGGCAGTATGTGATGAATGGCTCAAGATGTGTCTTAAGCTGGAAAAGACTTGTACTCCATTTCCTGAATTAAGTCTCTAGAGGCTGCCTCACAAAGACCATACATGTTTTCAAATACATTGCATATGAATTTTATCAAAAGTTTTTTTAAGGCTATCATTTTTACTGCTTTCATTATGATCCTTTATCTGTGATTTATGGGCTATCTGAAGAACTAGGCTTTAAACAATGATTTGTTGTTTTCTGTAGAAGTGAGTTTATTGTGGATTCATGACTTCCCAAAAGGATGATGAAAATTGATCTGATATGATTACAATATAACTCTGAAACATCACCAAACACAACTTGTTTATAGTTTAGCACTTTATAAAATCAAATACTTCATTTGTACTTGGGAGGAAGTGGAGGAAGTCTACAGAATTGGTATAGATGACTTTTAAAAGCTTTGAATCTGATCAATACAAGTCACCTTTTAAAAAAAAGTTTCTTTAAATGCGCTACAGCACCTCAAATGATAATCTCATGATTTGGTACCGCAGTTTCCTGCAATTTACATTGCTTATATTTGCATAATAGCATTTTTACTATTAATCTCGAACATCATTATAGCCCTTAACTATTTTCGGAGGATTTCAAAATGGTTCATATGATTGTATTCTCATTTAACACAATCATTGGCTGTTCTCATTATACATACATGGAAAGCAAAATTTATATTATTAAATACTATTTAAATACATAGATGAAAACTGTATGTTCAATCAACATAAGACTCACAAGTTAAACATAGAATGTTTTATTGCAATTTCATCTCATTTTTGATAACACTAGATTTATTCCTATAAGTCCTAAATTGCTTGTATTTATCAGTTTGGGCTGACCATAACAAACTACTCTAGCCCCAGTGTTCTATAAATAATAGAACTTTATTTCTCACAGTTCTGGATGCTGGAAGTCTAAGATCTAGTACCAATATGGTCAGGTTAAGGTAAGAGCTCTTTCTATATTGCAGACTGCCAGCATCTCATTGTATCTTTATGATTGGCAAAGGACAAGCTAGCTCTCTCCTCTTTTTGTTATAAGGGTACTAATCCTATGCATGAGGGCACCACTAATGACCTCATTACCTTCCAAGACTCCACCTCCAAATGCTATGACACTGGAAATTTGATCTCAATATACAATTTTTTTTTTTTTTTGGAGACAGAGTCTCAAACTGTTGCTCTGGGTAGAGTGCTGTGGTGTCATAGCTCACAGCAACCTCCAACTCTTGGGCCTAAGTGATCCTCTTGGCTCAGTTTTTCTATTTTTAGCAGAAACGTAGAAATGGAGGTCTCACTCTTGCTCAGGCTAGTCTGAAACTCGTGAGCTCAAGCAATCCTTCCACCTTGGCTTCCCAGAGTGCTAGGATTATAGGCATGAGCCACCATGCCCGGTCTCAATATCTGAATTTTTGAGAGACAAAACATTTAACTCATAATTATTTTTAAATAAAAAGAATAAAAACACTTTTGGTTACTTCAAAGGTATTTGCAAACTTGGAAGAAATCTGTTTTACATAATATCCATTACTATTAAAGCCAAGACATGCCAACAAATATTTATGCATTGAGAGTTTAACATAAATGTTTGCATAGTCATTAGTTAATCCAAAAAGAGGTTATATATCTATTATTTTTCAGGATGATCCTAACCATTAATAATAATAAGATAAATAGGAGCCTGAAGAAGTTTGTCATATTAATTAAGTAATCCTATTTCTTAAAAATATTTAAGTAATAATTATAGATTTCCAAGGCTATGTCATTAATAACAGGAATTTTTTCTTTAAATCTATAATAAAGTAACAAATTTTAACAAAGTAGAAATAGTCCATTCAAAGGATACATAGGATGTGTCTTTGAAACAATAGGATAATTCATTATTTGTTTCTTTTTGGTCACTTTTTGTCATAGACACAGCATGATATTTCCAACTAAGCTGAGCAGAAAATATATCCATATTAATATAAACAATAAAACTCAAAGTTGTAATATATGTTTAAACAGTCCCCAAATAGGAAAAGCCTATTGTTAGTTAATTCGGTGACTTAAAGTCATCCCAAACCCAGATTCTTTTCATTTTTCTTGCTCTCTCTTTTTTTTCTAATATCTTTATCCTCATGCTACAAAATTCTACATTTTTAGACATTACATCTGGAAATGACGAAAAGAATAAAAGGAAGTGTTTCCTAGAAGACCTCTCAATGGAATTTTCCTTATGCCTCATTAACCAGCCTGGTTCATGTTACCAAAACAAACACTGGTATTGAGGTAGGATGTATCAGTCGAGACAAACCCTCTAGGTCAACTTCCCCTAAAGCGCATGTTCCCAATGAGTAGTAGAGACATCTTAATAGAATTAGTAGTATATTAAATAAAGAAGATTTTGTTAAGAATATTTTGTCGTCTTCTCATGGGATCTTCTGTAAATCCATTTATAGCCTAAATTTCTATTCACTACAATAAGAAACAGGCCTCTGGGTAAGTTTGAAGGGAGAATGCCGACAGCAGATTTGAGAAGGTAGATATTAAACTAATATTTTACAAGAGGTTATTACTTGGACCTTGTAATTGGACTTGCTCTAGGAAATGATTTTTCCTAACTATTGGGAGATTATTTCACCCAAGGACAGTATGAAAACACGTGAGAAGAAGACTGGAAACAACCCAAGTGCCACCCATACATAAGCAGATTAATACAACATTGCTGTTGTCCCACAATATCACGGAAAGCTATCACAACATGGCAGGCAGGTAGTAGGAGGGCAATAAAAATACATTGGTTACAAGAATGAGTGTATTGAGACTAAACTTGCCATCAAGTAGAAGAGAAAATTAGATACACAAGTATTAGACTGTGTAAAAAAAAAATTAGTTTTTTTCTTTTGTTTCTTCTTGAAGGGGTACAGCCCCCCTATGCTCAGAAATGGTTGTTTAGGCTCATGTGCTGCCCAAGGAACGTAGTCCTAAGATGGAAACTCCTTACTCTGAGGACATGCCTGGGCCTGCTGAAAAGCAGAAAGTTACATGTTCACAGAAAGGAATGTGTCTGAGGGCCATGCTGGGTTGTAGCTGGGAGCTAAACACCTGTCCAGGCACTGGGCCCTTATACTTTGTTCCTTTCTCCATACTTACACAGAAATTACTAGTTTTGCTTTAAGGAAGTGGGCAAACGATACACAGCCTGGTGCCTTTGCGGCTAAGCCTTAAGCAAAATGTTCTAGATTTAGATCAACTGTGTACATGCTTTGCAGCGTTTGTGCTGAATCAGAATTTTTATAGCAGTTTCCATTCCTTCACCTCATTTTGGTTTATTTTTCTATTTTTTAACTTTTATCTGATAAACAATAGTATATAAGAAGTTCAATAAAGATAGGTAGTTACTGAGTGCCCAATCGACCCTCAGTCTCCCTTTCCTGCTATTCATTTCATCTGCATGACCTTCCTCTGTGTCACTGATCAGATAGACCCATGGGCAACAACACTTTTCCTTCGGTTTTTATCAATCCTGCATAAATCTTTGATTATTGTTAAATAATTATGTCCTAGACTAACTAGAAGAAAAAGACTGTCTAGACTCTCCATAGATACATTCTGCATGCCCAATCTAAACAAAAAATGTCTAGTCTCTGCAGAAATTTTCTCATGAACATCTAACCTCTGTAAACATTATCCTATAGAAGCCATCTGATTTATTTTATTTATTCATTAAATCATTTTGTTGAACATCTATCACAAGAATATATTTAACTCATAGTATCCCCTTGGTGACACTCTAATGAACAATGAAGGCTAATTGGGAGGAGAGAATATAAACATCAGATAAAATGAAAGTTAATTATATAAAATATTAGAAGTTGAGAATTGTTATAGAACAAGGATTACTATGAAGTGTATTGAGTGTCTAGTTAGGAAATGCAGGTGGATGAATAGGGTAGATTCATTGATAAAATATTAGAGGAAGACTAAAGAAATATGAGGAATTTGGTAGGGTAGATGTCTTGGTTATAAGCTCTCCAGGAGGAGGGCTCATCTCTGAGTTAAGATTATCACTGAAGTTCCTCTGCTGCTGGGAGGGTGACATTGCAGGCCCTGGGCAGCAGGAGAGCTTGCCGAAGCCCACCTTTCTGCCAGCAGTGCCTTGATGGCTTCCCAGATCTGTCCTCTTTGTGGGGTCCCTGCATCAGTGTTGTGGCCCCAGACAATAATGGTGGGTGAAAAGAATATGTTTCTAAGAAAGTGCCTGTCATAATTTCAATCAACGTGAATGGCCTAAACTTCCCTTTAAAGAGGCACAGATTGGCTGACTGGATACAGAAACTCAGACCAGATATCTGCTGTGTACAGGAAACACATATTACTTTAAAAGATAAATACAGATTCAGGGTGAAGGGATGGTCTTCTATATTCCAAGCGAATGGAA
>CAUYQV010030066.1:0-13993 GCA_963574575.1 Galagoides demidoff | reverse complement strand
TTTCTGGCTGCTAAATTCGGCTTGGGAGTCCACGCCTCACTGCACTCTCTGCGAGACACACAGACTCCCTACGAACTGGGTACAGGAGCCTTTCATCGGGGAAGGATTAGTTTCTGTCTCTCAGGATGCCAGCCACGACCTGGCGCTGCAGGGCGCGGGCCCCAGACCTGACACCGCAGGGCGCAGATGGAGCCGTTTCAGCTGCTGTCCTGAGTTTTTTCTGGCTGATACCATGGTTCTGGACTATACTTCCAATCCAACAATTCCCCTCTTTGCTGCTCGCCCTGCGCTGCTTATCCATGCAAGGATGCCACGCGGAAGGGATGCCACTCTCACTTGAAATCACCAGGAGAGTTGACTTGGTGGTGCATCTCCTCCGCCATCTTGCTCCACCCGCCTGAAGTTCTAATTGTTAAAAAAAAAAGGCAAAAATGAAAAATTTTATTTAAACTAGAAAAATAAAGAAAAAAGAGAAGAAAAATCTGTAGGAAAATTGATGGAATTAAAAAACAAAATCAAGAAAACAAAAACAAAGCAGTATAAATATCTTGCTGAATATTGTCTCGGCAATAGGTGATCTTCTGGGGTATAAGATGTTAATCACATTGATACAAGATGGCTTGTACAAGTTAATCACAATGGCTCTACAAGATGGAGACTGGAGGCCTCTGCTGATTTCTCAAACCCTGCAGGGTGGAAAGCCTAAATCTCTCTTTAGCCTATTTAAAAGGCACTTTAAACTGCTAACCTTGGCCAAGTGGAAGCTTTCCCAGGAAAGCACTTGTCACTGGGATCACTCCTGAAGTGGCTATCCACTTACCCAGTGTGCCAAAACTGGTCTCACTTTATGCCACTGAGGGCCAAGGCTGCAAGGTGTGTCAGTCCCTGCCTTTAGGCTGCTCAGTCACTAGATTATTCACTTTCACCAGATCCTTGCTCTGCGACCCTGAGGGAGTTCTCTCACAATGGCTCCATGCGGCCCACAGCCAAACACTATTAGCTCCATCTGGCTCAGCAGCTCAGTCTGGGGCCCTAGACAGCACCTAAAGTCCTCCACATTCTTGCCCAAGTTCTCCCAAGGTAGTTCAACTGAGTGCCAAGTCCAAAAGAAACAAAAACAGCTCATAGGTAAGGCCTTTCCAGTTTGCAACCTCACTGCTGCTGGTGGGGTGAGATCGAACAAACACATGCAAACTCCTGCCAGTTCTCCACTGCTTTTGTCCTCCTCATGGGGTCCAGAAGTCTCTCACTGACTCCCTATGTCCCAAAAAGGATATTTCTGGGCAGGTTTCACCAGCCAGAGATGCCTGGAGTCTTCTCTCCCCAGACTCACCATGTTGTAAGGAAGTTGTTACTCAGCTGCCATCCCCTGTTACTTGCTCCTCCCCCCAAACCATGGATTTTTTATTCAAAATGCTTTGTTCATACTTTACTCCCTATTTGAAGCTAACAATTTCAAAAAAGAACAATTCATAAATTTCCCATGGCTCTATCCTTCAAATTGCATTTTCCATTCCTTTTACTTCTGTGTTACTTAAGTTAAAAAAATTAAAATCTAGGGTGGCACCTGTAGCTCAGAGGAGTGGGGCGCCAGCCCCATATGCCGGAGGTGGTGAGTTCAAACCCAGCCCCAGCCAAAAACTGCAAAAAAAAAAAAAATTAAAATCTAGATCAACAATCCTATAAAGAGTCTTTCTGGTATACTCAAAGCTCCAGGTTTTAACTAGGTACACACTCTGCCGAACCTTCCAACTGAAAATTCATTATGGTCTGACTACTGTTTCTTATCAGAATACAAGATGCAAACTGATAAACAACTAGTTTTCCTTTTTTTTTTGCACTGCTTAAGGTACTAGTTATTTGACTAACTATGATACCTACACTAGTTGGTGTGGTGGTGTATAGACTTTTATAATAACTGAATGGGGACAACCCAACACCATGAATGTCTGGCATATTCGGAATCAAATTGGGCATACATTCTGAAAAGGATTAGCATTTTGTTTTACCTTTCAAAATATAAAAACAAAATCTATCATGCCTGCAGATATATTTGCCACCTGTACTGAACCTAATTATGCCTCTCTCCAGATTTTCTCATTCTCCACCTCCCCCTTAGATCTCAGCCTCTTACTTGATGGAGAACTCCACATTGCTGCCACCTGCACCTCACTCCACAACATGCTTAGTTGTCTCAGCTTCCCTCAGATGAAAAACAGACCAAATTGCAAAGTCACTCTTACAGGAAAGGCTCCCAGGAGAAACACCTGACCAGCATTAAACCCAGATGTGCTTTAATTATTATTAAAGAATAACCTAGCATTGGCCTGATGAAATTCATTACCAAGAGGTAGAGGAAGAGAATCTCTCTGATCTTAACTATCCCCAAGAAGCCAACAGGGATACTCTGTGTCATGATGAGTTATAGGCATCTGAGATACTAGAATGGTCACTGGTAACAATGATTTTATGTCCCAGTAGCATGCAACCTGTTTTGTTCTGTGGCAATCTCACCCCTTACATTAGTTTGAGTTTGCCCATAAGCAGAAAAGGATTCAGGTAAATTCATTCACCTGGAAAACACTGGTACCAGAGTGGAAAAATGAGACTGGGATGGGAAAGTTAATTAAAGGTAAGTTATAAAGCAAGTTAGTGCTGTGGGAAACTGGAGGTCAAGTTCACTGGGGGCCTCCCAGGGGACAGCATAGAACATCCCAACCAAGAAGCAGGGGAGCTGGAGCACTAACCCACAACTGCTTCATATGTCATTATTAGCTGGAGACTGTTCCCAGGTGTGCTCCAGCACTCCCCTTACACACATGGGCTGAGCAGGCAGCTCACAACCACCACCACCTCCATCAGGCAGAGTCACAGGCGTTCTGTGGGTAGAAGTCAGGAGAGGAAGCATATGTGTGAGGTACATACCACATCAGCTCCACCCTCCACATCCAAATTATGCCACTGTCGAACTCAAGCCTGTGTTAGCTGCCTGTGAAGCCTCATGACCAGTGACTTCCCCGAACCCAGACAAGATGTTATGATGTCCCTCCACTTAAAAAGATCTCCATACTACTTTCCACACAGATTTAAAGTGTACAAAAGCAAATTATATAACCAAAATGTGTGTACCCCTGTAATATTCAGAAATTAAAAAATAAAAGATCTCAGGGTGGCGCCTGTGGCTCAAGGAGTGGGCAACAGCCCCATACACTGGAGGTGGTGGGTTCAAACCTGGCCCTGGTCAAAAACTGCAACAACAATTAAAAAAAAAAAAAAGCTCAAGTTCTCCATCCCTGGGAAGGTGCGGAAGCCCACCTAGCATCTCTTCCTCATTAGTGCCGTTCACCTCACTTCCCAGCTTGATGCATCCTTGGTGGGTTGAACATCCTAGTGTCCTGGCCACTCACAAAGTGCCTCATCATTAAATCCTTTGAGTTCAGATTTCTTGTCATTGAATGGCCAGAGCCAAGACATCTGAGGAGAAGACTCTTTGGCAGGAGCATGTACATTATCAACCACATTCCATTTCTGCACTGAGGACAATGGAGTCTGTCACCCTTTTTATTGTCAGGGTGTCACTTTCTCATGAAAATGACCTCAGTGCTGCTGATCTCTCACAAGTCACCACAATTATTTACTGAGTCTCTGTGGGTTGAAAGACAAACTGGAGATGGCTTTACCTCTCTTTCCTGCTTGTGACTAGATCTAGGGAGCTTCTAGAGAAGTATAGAGGTCTAACAGTTCTCTTGACCTTAAGCACTGAAATGATGGACGTGGGTGAGGGTGAGCATGAGAATTATATGGAAATATCAGCACCAACTTCAGTTTTAATGGAACAGTTGTGAACTCCAGTGACTCCTCAAGCTCAGCACACCAGCCACAGATGACATAGAAGTGTCACTTTTCCTCCTTGATATGGCTATTCAAAGTGATACTGAGAAGACTTCTGTATTTTTTAACTAGATAATTAAAACAGAAAAAAAAATAATTATTTTACAAATGTAGGGGAAAGTCTGATTAAGCACCAGTGCTGAAAGTAACCATCAATTCGCTGAAGATGGGCCAGCCCATGCTGGAGAGCCATATGGACGAAACTAAAAAAAGGCACTACTATACAGTGTCTGTGTAGACAAAATTGCCTCATTTTTAAAATCAAAGGAGGGAGTTGTTTAATGATCTAATTATCTGGGAGCAGGTCAATTTAATTGTGCCACATATAGAAAGAGGGAGCTTGGTGGGGAAGAAAGAGGACGATGAATAAGCTGCTACCGGGCAAGGAGGACAAGGCAAGTTTCCAAGCTACATGAGCTCTGCTTCCTTGACAGCTATGGATTATTAAGAAAACAATTGCCAAGACATAAACTAATATTCAGAAGCAGTTGCCAGATAATATGTTGTCTTTCCAAAGGTTAGAGTATCCCGTGAGAAGCCTTCTTGACAGAGCCGCTCTCCACCAGTGTTGATTTACACAGCACTATTCCCAGGAAAGAGCAGTTAGCTTAATTTATAGTGACCCAGGGCTAACCAAGGAAGTGGAATCAGCATACAGCTGGCACCAGAGTAAAAGATGAGCTCAGCTATTCATGTAAATCTTCTCCATTTTGTTAACTGCTGGATAGGAAGATGACCAGATTCCCACTTACTTATAAGTGCTTTGTCCCTTTGGTTTTTTAAGTGGGAAGATGGATGTTCAAAATCAGTGGTTCTCAACCTGTGGGTTGTGACCCATAGGAATTGTATTAAAGGGCCACGGCATTAGGAAGGTTGAGAATCACTGCTCAAAATAATCAAGTCACCTTCCAAGATCACCTGATCAGTGTGCAACTGAGCAGTAATGGCACTAATACCTTGTCTCCAGCTTACGACTCTTTCCACCACTTCCTATGGCAAATAACTTTGAATTCTGTGAGACTGTTCATAACTGCACCAGGCTGGGTCATCTGTGCAATGTGTATTGAGCCAGATGTCCATCTGTGTCTTCCGGGCAAATTAGGTCTATCCAGAAGTTTCTTTAATAATAGTCAGATCATCAGGGCACTCCTGGGTACATCAAAGAAGTAACTTATTAAGCAAAGTCACTGCAAAATAAACATCCATTGATCTTTTTCTCTTCATGGTGATAATATATGAGGTTACCAAGGGAAAGTCTGGCTGTTCTCCGGGAAAAAATAAGTAGTTTCAGATTATCACCTGTTTGAGAAAAGGCAGGGACCAAATGATCTCCAAACACTTCTCCAGGTTCTAAGATCTTATAAATTGAATTAATACATTTCACATTCCTGTAACATAACCTCATAAAAATTTTAGCTCGTCACTGGTTACAAAGCACCTCCACTTAAATAAATTCATTATATTCTAATAACCCTGTGAGGTTGGAAAGTTGACAATAACATGTTTTGAGCAATCCTTGGAAGGAGGAGAGCATAAAGGTTGAGGGTGTTAAGTCAGAAAAGACTCGGATTTAAGCTTCAATTCTGCCCCTCACTCCCACTGACCTGATTAACTTCAGAGAGTTGGTTTCCTCATCAGCAAAGTGGGTGTATAATGTGACAAGAATCAGTGATCAGTGATGCACTCTAGGTCCCCTGAGTCTTAGTCCAGAGTTCTTTCTACCTCTATGTTGCCTCCTTTTCTGGATTCTGATGCTATGACCCTAGATGGAAGTTCTGCCCCACCCAGGGCTAGCCAGTTCCTAGAAAGAGCAAACTACTAACTTAAGAGTGAGCTTTGCAAATGCTATGATTTGTTTGCCACAGTTTCCTCCTCTGCCTCCTCACTGGCACTGGATCTTATCCATGTGGCCCTGCATGGTGTGATATGGTGTTTCCCTCTTCATAGGAACTGTAACAAACTGTCCTTTCAATGACAGTCCTCTCCTGATCTGTCAGCCTAGCTACATAATATACTATATTTTAAAGCACTCCTACCCTCATCGCTCAACCCACCAGCACTAGCTCAGAAGAAGTCACATACATAAGAGATAGTAAGTGACCAGTGGTTAATTTATGTGTCAACCTCGCTGGACCACAGTGCCCAGATATTTGGTCAAATATTATTCTGGATGCTTCTGTAAAGGTGTTTTGGCAATGAGATTCACATACAAATCAGCAGACTCTGAGTAAACTATATTGCACCCCCAGTCTGGGTGGACCTCATCAAGTGGGATAAGGGTCTTAAACTAACAAAGACTAACTTCCCCCAAGGTAGAAGAAATTTTGCCATTAGAGGACCATTGAACCAGAGGTGCAACTTTTCCCTGGGTCTTCAGCCTGCAAACCTACCCTGAAGATTTTGAACTTGCACTTCCACAATTGCATGAGCCAATTCCTTAAGACACACATGCATACACACAGACACACACATACACCCTGCTGATTCTATTGCTCTGGAAAACCCAAACACAGTGACTGAGATTAAATCTATAAAGTCACATCTGCTATGAACAAGAATACTCATAGCAGCACTCTTCGTAACAGACTAAAAACAGAAACAGCCCAAACGGCCTTCACAGTGGTCAGGATAAAGACATTTCAGTATACTCATTCAATGCAATGCATAGGTCACTATGAAAGATTTGGAACAAACTGTGTTCTGGGCTGTTATTTCACTTCCAAGAAACACAGTCAACATCATCCCTTCTGATTCACCCACACAAGCTTTAACTTGCTCAGCTTATGGGTGTTGCTGGGAGGGGCTTCATTTGTTTCCATCGGTACAAATTCTGAGTGTCTTGATTTTTGTGTACCTCAAAACTTTCATAATGACCCTCATACCAGAGAGTGAGGAGAAGTAACAAGCAACTACACTCAACATGGATAAATCTCACAAATATTGGGTGATGAAAAAACTAATCCATAGTCAGGGACTTCTGAGGGGGTGGAACAGGGCTTCTGTTCCTTTATCTGGGGGTTGATTACAAATGTCAACCAATTAGTGACAAACACTGAGCTATCCCTGGTTGATCTGTGCCTTTGTCTGGGTATGTGTCACACTTCACTGCAGTGTATAAAGACAGAATAAATAAGAATTATGACATTTTTAAAGCTTACTCATGGTTCCAATCAGTGGCTTGTTTCTAAGATGCAGTGGCCATTCATACACTTGAAACCTGTTATCACCTCATATGTCTAGAGGTATTATATGTTCTAATCTGAATTCTAGAAAACATGCTATAGCCTCTATCTTGAATCTCTGCAAACACTGAGAAAGTTAGGGCCTGGAGCCTCAGGACCACCATGGTGGGCATATCAAGTACCCTTTGATTTCCACAGGGGACAGCATCCCACAGAGAACCTGGGAAAATAATCCTTTCAGCATCTAGGTTCTTACAGAAAACAGAATTTCCCACTGTAATTATCTCAGGTGTCTGTGGGAAAACTGAATAAATTAGACATGCAATCTATACTGCAGACTTCAAGAACTACAAGTCACTCTCTGAACTTTAATAAAAAGACAAAGAAAAGAAAGCAAACTTTAAAAAAAGATTGTGTTACCCACAGAGTGACAACAAGTGTGCTTGAACCTGTGGCTTGGAAGATGGGAGGTGGAGGGGGAATGGTCCACATGTTTGGAGAATATTGTTGGGTTTATATGTTGGAAACATGACATTCAGATAGGACTTGGGAAAGGGGAAACGTAAGCCCAGGACACGCATTAGTGCAGGCAGTTCTTTCATCAGGCCTTAGCATCTACTGAGTCAAGCTCAGCACTGAGCACATCAAAAGCTCAGGGCCACCCTTCAGTATCAACCCAACACTTTCTGAGCTGTCTCCTCACTGCTCCCTCCTGGCAGCTTTGCTACAGCATCTACAGGGAGTCACAGGAGTGGATGAGGAGCCCTTACTCTTAACTTTGGACACCCTGCCCTTTACACAGGAAACTATAACAATTGACAAACACCTGCTCATCCCTCAAGACACAGGTCACCTCCAAGGCTTTCCCTAACCCTCCCCATCCAGTCTGTGCTGTCCAGCCCTTCCCCTCTCCCTCTGCTCCTCCCTTTCCACGTGCATCCCTGCCCTCTCTTCCCACCTGTCAGCTATGGTCTCTCAGAATTCACTCTTTACATAGCAAGGATGTAGCCCTTGGGTTGTGAACTTGTAGCTCCATTACCAGACAGATTGGGAGAGAGTGTGACTGGAGATGGCAGAGAGGGAGGAGGATAGAGGTAGGGGGGAATAGAGGGTATGGAATATTCATGAATCAGTATGAAAAATTCTAGGGAAGAACTCTGATTGGTCAAGCTTGGCCACATTTACCAGGGGTGTCCAACCTTTTTCCATTCTGTGGCACTTTACAAAAATAAGAGTAGTCTTAGGCTATGCAGTAAATGCACAAACATTAACAAAAGCTAATTAACAGGGGAAAAGATAAGGTCTATGCATGCTTTTTGTGATATCTGACACAACAGATAAGCAAAAAGTCTTCCCCAAATCAGCAAGTGTTCTGAGGAACACAGGTTGACACTGCTGCAAGTTTACATCAATAACCACAGCTGAGGATGTGAGATATTATATTGAGTTCAGAGGGGTCTCCTACCAGGAGAAAAGGAAGGAAACATGCTGAATGAAAATGCAATCACACACACACACACTACAAATTCTGCTAAGATGACTTGGTATTCACATTAGACATCAAGGCTACTTTAAAGGACGAGCTCCAGATGGGTCCATATTTATGTGTCAGTCTGAATCCACAGTATTCAGAAATTCCAGTGTACAAACCGTAAGGCTCAGGAGACAGGGATGTGTCTGTCTTATTTACTTTCTGTCCCCAGCACACAGCACAGTGCTCTGGAAGATCACAGATGCTTCTTAAACTTCTGAGCAAAGAAATGAATAAGGAAATCCTTAGGGCAACTTAAGAAGTTCCTTCCACTAAAAACAGATCTCTCTCTTCCTCTCCCTCTTTATCAAACACACATCCTATACCTCACTCGGGTGAAGGTAAATGGAACTCAGGGGGTTGCCATTTTTCAGTCAGCCACCACTCTCAGAAGCAATACATTCTCAAAGTTGCCACCAGCATGCTAGGCTGTGGGATGCCTCCCACCTCACCTACAGCCCCTTCTTTTGATTGTTTCCTGGACCCAGTTCCTACGCCTGTCCTAGGAGACCCCTAGATCCCCCTGCCAAGTCTTTCCAAACTAAGAGTGGATGACGCTCAGAACCAGAAAGGAAACTCCCTTCCGACAGCTTCCAACTGCACGTCTAACACAGGATTAGGAAGCAGATCAAAGTCAGAACAAGATCTCTAGGACCATATCTGAACAAATGAGCCTGCTTATAGCAGACCGAAAAGGCAATACAGTGCCCTTCTTGGGGGTATCACGTCATTTCTGACATGGCACTTTTGGAAGGGGCCCCTAATGATAGAGTAGTCACTGGAAAGACCTCCTGAAACTGAATAAAACATCAGCACTGAGCAAGTGTGGCTCATTTTGCATTCTGTTAAGTGCTGGTGTGTAGAGAAGAACAGAGAATTAGCTCCCATCAGCCAGACACACACATAGCCTTTCTGTAGCTGGTTAAAACCATCTTTCAACTCACCTCAGGGCTTCCATCTTCAAAGCCAGGCGAGAACACAACTCAGCATGATGCTCCAACACCAGTTCTCTTTGATCACCTGCTCAGGCCTTGCCTGTTCTGATCTTGAATGCCTCAGAGTCACTGCTGACCCTTGCCTCAGTTTCCACATTATACCACCACAATAATACGCTCACCAGCCACAGGTCTATGAAGCAATTTGTGCTACTCAGCTGAACAGTCTGAATCCATGGGCTGAGGCAAGTCACTGAAGCCTGTTAAGTCTCATTCTTCTTGTCTATGAAATGAGAATTTTGCCTCTGTGTGGGGAGTGGCTCTCGGGCTGCTGTTTTTGTGGGGGGTTTTTTGTTGTGTTTCTGAGACAGAGTCTTACCCTGTCATCCCAGGTACTGTACAGTGGGATCATCACAGCTCACAGCAACCTCAAACTCCTGGGTTCAAGTGATCCTCCCATCTCAACCTCTCAAGTAGCTGGGAATAGAGGTGCTGGCCACAATGCTCAGCTAGTTTCTTCTGTTTGGGGAAGAGAAGGGGTCTTGCTCTTGCTCAGGCTAGTCTTGATCTCCTGAGCTCAAGAGACTCTCCTGCCTGTACCTCCCAGGCTTGAGCCTTGGTGCCTGGCCAGGTTTAAGTGTTTTAAAGTGGTGAACAAGCTCACCCAGGAAAGTGCTTGGCCCTCACCAAGTATTTCAAAATTATTAATTCCCTGTGTGCCAGAATTAAAATAGGGAAACCTCAAAATTCATGTTTTACTATGGTCATTCAATGTCAGTGCACAAAGGAAATGGCTGTGAAAGGCCACTCTTCACCAGCTGGAAGGTCAGACCCTGCACACGTGTTCCCTCCCCCATGCCAACCATGTGGCTACCGTTAGGCTGCGCTGGCCTGGCTCAGTGCCACCTCCTCATCTGAGGACGCCAGCTCAAGCTGAGCAGACCCTAGTCTGGCCAGAGAGGAGGATGCCTATGCAGGCACCTCCCTAGTCAGTGTCAGAGCCCTGCTGTGACTCTGGAGACAGCGGCCCCAGAAAAGTAGAGGAGGAACTCCAGCAGTTGCAGTGCCAGTGGGCTCCAGTCCAGTAGGGTCACTGCTACTGCTGCCTCTGCTGCTGGCGCTGCATATGGCCAGTCCCACCCACCTCCACGGAGCTGGGGCTGCAGTACTTGATGAGGCCAAGGGATAAATGTACAGCCTCAACCCCCAGCCTTTCTCCTCCTACCGGAGGTGGGGGGAGACACACATTCCTGTCCCCTTGCTTCTCTCCTTAACAGGAGGAGAGACTTATGGGTGTGGCTAGGTGGGGAGTAGGAACCAACATACCATCTGGGGCCTGATCCCCAGTCAGAAGGAGAGAGAGGGGCCCCCAGTGACCTTACATTATCGTGTAATTAAACTTGTAAATTTCAACCCTGCGTGTTTTTCTGGAAGCTTGAGGGGAGGAACCATGCACTTTAAGGAGTTTTGTTACAGAGCCCCCAACCTGTCAGTCACCCCACAGGCAGGAGGCAATAGCCAGTCCTGCCTGGGAAAGGTCTGGGCAACTCCCACCCATGAACAGTTCCTGTTCCAGCTTCACGTCTCTTCTCCATTCATGGAGAGGGCCTGTCTCACTCCAGCCAGGTGTTTTCCTTAGGGCTTATGCTTTTCTTCTATAATAAATGTATATTTATGGTGATTACTTTGTAATTGTGATCACTCCATCATCACCTGGGCACCAGGGCTCATTCTTGGCACTGGGAGCCAAGATCCAGGGAACATCCCCCTGCAGAGGGACCTGACAGTTGCTAAAACCAGAACACAGAAGCCAAGAACCCCATGGAAGGCATTGACAGGGAGGCTAGAGCAGAGCAAAGAAGCAAGGGAAATAAAGCAACCAAGACAGGGGAAGTATAATTTTATTTAGGAGGGAAAAAGCAAGCAAAAAAAACAGGGACAGAAAGCAGGGTATAATTCTGTGTGGTAGTTCTTGTCCTTGGGAAAGCAGAAACCAAAATGGTTTTCTGCAAGGATTTCATTAAGCATCTATTGAAAGAAAAGCAGAGAGGCTGCCAGACCCCCTACACACACACACACAGGCCCATAGTGATGGTGACACCAAAATTTTGTCTCCAGTAGGTCCTTGGTGTCAGTGATTTGAAGAATGAGATGTGCCACAGATCAGTGGTAAGACAGAATTTATTTTATAGAAAAGAGTACAGAGGAAAAAAAAACACCAAAGCTCCTGGAAGAGAGAAAAACCCAAGTGGGAAGAAAGCATTCTCTCTCTGTCTCTCTTTCTCTGGGTTCTTTCTGCAGGGGTATATATGTAGTTGCATGGGTCCTCTGTAGTTATGATATGGGGCAGGTGGCACCCCAGCCAGCTCAGCTGAGTGGGGCTGGAGGACCTGCCACCTCTGTCTTGGCAGTGTTGGTGGCAGCAGCCAGCAGAGGAACCAGCAGGCTGGAGTGTAGGCAGGCAGGGGGAGCTTCCCTCCCCCAACGGAGGCTCCAGTAGCCAAAGGAACTGGACACAAGGGAGGGAAGACACTGGCGATTGCTCTAGTGCATCCCTGATAGGTCTATTTTCAAAACCTGCTCCTGATTTGTCTGTTTTCAGGACCTGAAAGCTCATTGGACAACTGCCCCTATATAAGCCCCTAAGCAGAGTGCCCAAATGCAGACCTCCACAGACCTCTGAGAGAGAGCGGGAGAACAAGGAGGTTTGGTTCCTGGTGAGAGCTGTAACACTATCTTATTGCTGATCCTGCTGGGCAAGGAAGTTTGGTTCCTTGTGAGAGCTGTAACACTCGTATTATAAAACCTATCTTACTGCTGATCCTGCTCTTTAAGGAAGTTTGGTTCTTTATGAGAGCCTTGACATTTGTTAAATAAAACCTAACCTACTGCTGATCCTATGGTCCGTCGCTTCATTCTTTGAACCACTGAGACCAAGAGTGTGGAAATCCAGTATCAAATCTGGTATCAGTTACATTTGGCCAGGACTCTCAGTGACAAATAAATGGATATAATCCCTTTGGTTTCCAGGCCTACAGGGTGGGTCACAAATGAATGGATACAATCCCTTTGGTTCCTAGGCCTAGGAAACCTACATGAAATTGACCAGGTCTGGGAAATGGGGGTTCCCTGTTCAGCTGCAAGTGTAAGCGAAGGGAGACACTGAGGAGTTGGCATCTCCCCAGCAATTCTCTGGACCCTTTGGCTACTGGAACCTCCTGCACCCTCCCCTGCCCCGCTGCTGCCATGACAACAATACTACCAGGGAGGAGGCAGCAGGTCTGCCCCTCAGCTCCACCTGCCCTGTATAAATTCTCCATCAAGTAGAAACTCTTAACTGCTGTTAAGCAAAAAGGGCAAAGACTCAATTGAACTGCTTTGTACTGAATCTGAGCAATGATAAAAGGGACAGTTAGGATTTCTCTGGAGGGAGAGTGATCCAGGGGTCTACAATAGAATCAGGTCTTGGATTGGAACCATTTTTACCATGTGTGGCTTGATGACATCTTTTCTTGAAGACACGAATTTGATTAGCATATTTAAAGGCAAGAGTAGAGGCTCGGCGCCTGTGGCTCAATCAGCTAAGGTGCCAGCCACGTACACCCAAGGTGGCGGGTTCGAATCCTCAGCCCAGGCCCACCAAACAACAATGATGGCTGCAACCAAAAAATGGCCGGGAGTTGTGGCGGGCGCCTGGGGTCCCAGCTACTTGGGAGGTGGAGGCAGGAGACTCGCTTGAGCCCGGGAGTTGGAGGTTGCTATGAGCTGTGCTGTCATGGCACGCTACCCAGGGGGATAGCTTGAGGCTCCGACTCAAAAAAAAAGGCAAGAGTAGAACAGTGAGAAGAAGGGGTTAATTACAGTGTCAGTGGTGTCATGTTGTAAATATAAAGTCAGTGATATTAAAAGAAAATTATATTAACACTTTTCTTGCTGTCTTATGAATAATAACTTCACATTTTCTTAGACTTACAAGTGTAGGTGGACTATGGTTGATTCTCTTCATGGTCTGCTTCTGTAGGAGATGATGGGTTCCAGGATTTTACTCGTGAGTGAAGGATGTATCCAGGAATCTATTTCCCTAACTTTACCAGCTGTAGAAGACAAGGTAACAGAAGTTGGGGTTAGAAGAAAGTGAATTAGAGTGAAGAGTTTTGATCATAACTAGATGTCCAAGAGAGAAAAGCTTTTTAGTGTTGAATGTGAAAATGTAGTTGGGTGGTTTTTAAGGATTTGTTGAAATTTAGCTAAAGAAGTAATATGTTTGACTTTCTATAGTTTCTTGATTTAATAAATTGTTAAATAAAAAAAGATCTTTCATATAGTAATTCAGATGGGTTCCAACCAAGTTTCTGAGGTAAATTTCTTATTCTAAGGAAAACAATGGGAAGTGATTTAGTTCAAGGGAGACAAGTCTCTTGAATTAGCTTTCATAACTGTCCTTTGATTTTATA
>CAUYQV010030061.1:0-50699 GCA_963574575.1 Galagoides demidoff | reverse complement strand
CCCAGCTACTTGGGAGGCAGAGGCAGGAGACTCGCTTGAGCCCAGGAGTTGGAGGTTGCTGTGAGCTGTGATGCCATGGCACTCTACCCAGGGGGATAGCTTGAGGCTCCGTCTCAAAAAAAAAAAAAAAAAAAAAGAAATTATCTATGCTTAAGGTTATCTATTTCTTATATGAGTTTTATTAGTTTCTGTCTTTCAAGAAATTGGCCAATCTAAGTTATCAAAATTATGAGCATAGAGTTTGTAGTATTCCCTTATCATCATCCTTTTAACGTCTGTATGGCCTATAATGATAATCTCTTCTATCATTTCTGAAGTTTGTGTCTTCACAAGACACACAAGACAATTTGTGTCTTCTTTCCTTTTTTAAAAATTCTTTTTTGTTTTTGCCTTTTATTTAAATTTCAGAATATCACAGGGGTACAAATGTTTTGGTTACGAGAATTGCATTTGTACAGTTTGAATCAAAGTTATAAGCGTGCCCCTCTCCCAGCTGAGCGTACCCGTAAGGTGTGAATTACCCCCCCTCCTCCTGCCCCCTCCTACCTTCTTGTTTCTGTTGAGTTTTACTACCAAATGTGCACATGCATGTTGATGGATTAATTCCACTTTAACAGTGAGTACATGTGATGTTTCTTTTTCTATTCTTGCAAAACTTCACTTAGAATGATCTCCACTTCTGCATAGGTTGTCTCAAGATGTATCAGTTCATCAGTTTTCTCGTGGCTAAGTAGTAGTCTGTGGTATACATATACCACATTTTATCAGCCTACTTATGTGTTGATGAACACCTGAGTTGGGACCATGTCTTTGCGATTGTGAATTACGCTGTTTTCTTTCTTTGTACCTGGTTGGTCTGGATAGAGTCTGATAGATTTTGTTGATCCTATCTAGGAACAAGCCTTTGGTTGCATTGTTTCCTCCATTCTTTTTTTGTTCTCCGTATGACTGATTTCTGCTCTGATATTTGTTATTTCTTCTGCTTGCTTTAGGTATAAATTGCTTTTCTTCCTCATGTTTCTTAAGGTACAAGCTTAGCTTATTGGTTTTAGATTTTTCTAATCTATGGACTTAATGTTACAGATTTCCCATTAAGTATTACTTTAGGTACATATCACAAATGTTGATGTTTTATTTTACATTTTATTTCCTTTAAAATATTTTCTAATTTTCTTAAGACTTTCTCTTTGGTCCATGGGCTATTTGGAAACATATTGTTTAATTTCCAAATATTTGTGGATTTTTAGGATATCTTTTTGTTGCTGTTTCTTAATTTCTAATTTATTTCTATTATGTTCAGGGAACATAATTGTATGATTTCAATTGTTTTTAAATTTGTTAAGGTTTATTTTATGGCATAGATATTATCTATACTTGTGAATATTTCACATGTACTTGAAAAAGTATATATTCTGCTCCTATGAGGTGAAGGACTTTCTGTCGATTATATTGAATTGCTTGATAATGTTGTTCATGTCTTTGACATCCTTGCTATTTTTCTGTCTATTTGTTCTCTAGTTCTATCAGATTTAGCTTCATTTAGTTTGGGACTCTGTTGTTCAATGCCTGTACATTTAAGATTATTATGCCTTTTGATGAACTGATTCTTTTATCATTATATATTATATGATATATCCCTGATAATTTTTATTGTTTTGAAGTCTACTTTTTTCTGATATTACTATAGCTGGTACAGCTTTCCTTTAATTCATATTTGCATGATATATCCTCTACTATTGTTTTACTTTTAATATAACTGTACTATTATATTTAAAGTGGGTATCTTGTGGGCATTATCTACAGTAGAATCTCTGTAAGTTGACCACCCAAGGGACTGCAAGAAACTGGTCAACATTCAGAGGTAGGAACATAACAACACAACATAAGGAAGTAGGCCTGCTCTACTGATAAGTGCAGGTGGTACATGTCCAGTCTATGAAAATTAGGTCAACATAAGGAGGTGGTCAATATAGGAAAGTGGTCAACCATGACGGTTCTAATGTAGTTGAATCTTATATCTTTATTTAATCTGACAAACTCTCCTTTGATTAGTGTGCTTAGACAATTTATACTTGAAGCAGTTATTGATATGGTGAGTTTTAGATTTTATTATTTTTGTTTCCTCATCTGATTTTTGTTCTGTTCCCCATTTCTCATCCTTTTGGATTTTTTTAATTAATCCACTATTTTTAGTATTCCATTTTCACTTATCTATTGGCTATTTCATTGTTCATTTTTTTAACACTTGATCTTAACCAAAAGGCCCGAGAAGCAATTATACATTTTTTTTTTTATTGTTGGGGATTCATTGAGGGTATAAGATGTGTCATACACTGAGACCCCACCCCCCTCCTTCCTTCCCTCTCTTTCCCCCACCCCTCCTTCTCTCTCTCTTTGCTCCCCCCTTTCCCCATTTTATTATAAATTTTCACAGTCTCCTTAAAGTTACTATTTTACTACTTTATTTAAAATGCAGAAATCTTGCAACAATATGGGCCCCATTATCCTCCCCTGATTATGTTAGAAAGTCATGTGTATTATGTGTGCATATATGATGGTTATTATATATGCATCCAGGCCACAGTCTACCCAGAATAAGCATTATTTCTGGGTGTTTCTGAGTGAGGTTAGCATTGAACTTGTAGATTCAATGAAATAAATTGCCCTAAACTGGATGTGAGTTGAACTGCATCCAGTTTGTTGAGAAGCTGAATAAAACAAAAGCTGGAGGAAGGGGAAATGTATTCCTTTTACTTCTATCTGCCTGCTAGAGTTAGGACATCTCATTCTCTTCCAGCATTTAGGCTGGGATTTATACCCTCAGCTTCTTGGTTCTCAGGCCTCTGGACTTAACATTGAATTGCATACCAGCTTTCCTGGCTCTCCAGCTTGCAGACAATAGATAGTGACTTCTTGGTCTCCATGACTGTGTCAGCCAATTCTTCATAATAAATATATGTAATTTTACCACTTCAATTTAATACACAGTATGTATCCTCTGGTTCTGTTTCTATTACTAATACAGCAAACATGGAAAGCCCCCCTCCTCACAGATTATATTTTTCTCCCAATATTTGCACATATATCAGAAAAGAGAGAGAGAATCTGTTATATTTACCACAACACTTATAATTTCATTATACTTCCCTTTATTTCTAAAATGTTAAGTTTCTTTGGGGTATCACTTTTTTTAGGCTAAAGAATTTTAGTGTTTGTTTAGAGCAGATCTGCTGGCAAATTTTCTTAGTTTCCTTATCTGAGAATTTCTTTATTTTAACTTTATTCCTGAAAGATATTTTTGGTAGATATAGATATCTGGGTTAATAGTTCTTTTCTTTAAACACTTTAAAATTTTTCTGCTGTTTTCTGGCTCCATGATGAGAAATCTTCAGTCTTTTGAATAATTGTCACCTGTAAATAATCTATCAGTTTTCTCTGGCGGTTCTCAAAATTATTTTTAAAAAATTTTGGTATTCAGCAGGACTTTTTTTTTTTCTGAGACAGTGTGTTGCTGTGTCACCTGTATCACCCTGGCTCAAGTGCAGTGGATCAGCATAGCTCACAGCAACTTCAAACTCTTAGGCTCAAGCAATCTTCCTGCTTCAGCCTCCCAAGAAGCTGGGACTACAGGCACTTGCCACCAAGTCTAGTTATGTTCTTTTTACTCATGTATTACTTTTTATAGAGATATGGTCTCACACTTACCCATGCTGGTCTCTAACTCCTGGGCTCCAGCAATCCTCCTACCTCTGCCTCTGAAAGTGCTGGAATTACAGGCATGAGCCACCACACCCAGGCCAGCAGTTTTATTATGATGTTTCGTGGTATGGATTTTTTTGAGTTTCTTCTTTTTGAAGGTTCCTGAGCTTTCTATGTTTCATTGCATTTGGGAAAGTTTTAGCCATTGTTTTTTCAAAACTGTTTAATGTATCAATTTCTTTCTGCTCTCCTTCTAAGAGTCTGCTGACATGAAAGTTAAATTTGTTATAATAATGTTCCACAGGTCTCTGAGGCTCTGTTCATTTCTTCAACCTTTTCCCCCTTTGCTATACAAACTGGACCATTTATATTTATCTGTCTTCAAGTTCACTGACCCCTTCCTCTATCACCTTGTTTTTACTATTGAGCCCATACAGTGGGATTTTTCTTTTAGATTATTGTATTTTTCAGTTCTAATATTTTCCATTTGATTCTTTTTACTCTCTCACTCTTTGGGTTTTTTTTTTTCTTTTTCTTTTTACTGAGACCATCTCTCCATTTCAAAATTTATTTCAAAAGTGTTTACTTATATGTCATAGAAGATGTTTATAACTTCTGCTTTAAATGGTTTTTTTCCTTGAAATGTTTTTTTCCCGATAATTTTAACATCTTCTTTATTCTTTGAGAATTTGCCACATTCCGATTCTTTGTTGTATCAAATACTTTTAGATTTTTATCCTAGAAATTTTGAATATGAGACTCTGGGATACCCTTAAAAGCTTTTGGATAAGATTGATTTTTGCTTTAGCAATCAAATTACTCAAATCAGTTTTGACCACAGTTCTGTCTTCCACCAGTGGGTAACATTTCCACTGTCAACTCAGATTTGAAAACTTTTGTTAGGCTGCCTGGTACTGCCCCTCAGCACACATCACTCAGGTGATAGTCTGTGGCTGGTATTTGTGTAATTATTTAAAGGCTTCCATAAGCTCCTTTAGTTGTATTCCATGTGTGTATAATTTGGGTAAGGAGCCAGACCTTAACCTTGGGATAGAGGCAGAAGAGAAAAAAGATAGAAAGAAAACAAAACAGAAACATGGACTTACCCCCACACTCTCTGGCTCATATATGGTCATTTTCTCAGTCCTTGAGTTTTAATTTCAGCTGTCTGTACCTGCTTTGCAGTTCTCCCACTAAACTATAAGATAAAAAGAAAGACAAAGAGACATAAAGAAAAAAAGTCCTCGGGAACCTCCCTGTCTCTTATAGGTCATTCCTTAAGTTTAACTTTTCTCCTATTCATTTGTTGTTATTTACTTTTTATAATTCGCAATTAATTTCTTTTTTAAAAACATTTTTACATGTAATCAGTGTAAGATAGACTGTAATAGGCTTACTACACTTGATTAGCATCAGAGTCCTTTCCTCTGATTCTGAAGTATTCAGAATACTTTCCTCTGATTCTGAAGTATTCCAAATACATTGGACAAGTATTTTCTACTCAGAGATAACCTCTTAGAGAATTTCAATATTTAGAATGATTTAACTTTTATGGTGTTTGCCAATTTTTTTTCTTTTTGCTATTTCTACATCAGTAGACTACAGGATGAAAACTTTATTTGATCTAGAAAAAAAAGAATAAAGAATCAGCATGGACCCTTCCATCAGAAGAATATATAATTTAGCTAGGTGATGCAGTTAAGGAATTATAGAATTATCATGATAGAATATTATCATTATGTGACAGTACCATAAATGTAATATGGAGGCATTACTAAAGAAACTAAGGAAAAAAAATCAGACAAGGCTTTGTGTGCACTACCTAGCTTTTGAGCCCTTGAAACACGAGTAGGACTTGTACGTGAAAAGAAGGAAAAGAAGTCTATTTTTAACAAAGAAACAGCATAAACATGAGTATTGTAGCTTTAAAAATGGAGAAGCAATATAGAGAAGAATGAGTCGTTTGATTTCTTTGGGGGAGAATAAATTCTGTTTAGCATTTACACATAATCCTCCAAACTTAAAAGTATTTTAATATTTTATGAAAATGTGAAAGAGTAAATACTTTTATATATTTATTATTTCTTACTAGTTTTCCTTCTCACTCCCTTTAGTTTCTTAGGAATATGCTTCTCTTTTCATCAGTTGATTGCATCTAAGATATCACATTAATCTCCTGATCTCTTTTCTTTCTACACATAATTAATGTTACAGACTGAACTGTGCACCTCCCCTCAAGTTCACATGTTGAAGACCTAACTCCTAATGGGACTGTTTGGAGACAGGTCCTTTTAGGAGATAACTAGCTTAAGTGAGGTTGTAAGTACAGGGTCTTGATACAATAAGGACTCGTGTCCTTAGAGATACCAGGAACTCTTCCGTGGAGAAAAGGCCACAGAAGGACACAGTAGGAAGGGAGTGGTCTGCAAGCCAAGGAGACAGGCTTCTGGAAAAACCAACCCTACCGACACCTCAGTCTTGGGCTTTGAGGCTCCAGAAGTGTGAGGAAATAACCTAGTCTGTGGTATTTGCTATGACAGCCCATGTAGATTAACATGTGACATAATCTCATAGTGGAGGACAGGACTATCTTCTCACCATTTCAGCTTCATGTTTTATATCAAGCTCTAGGTGATAACTGCTAAAAAGGTTATGGTTACTTTTCTTTCATGGGGCAAGTTATAACATTCTAAATTCATGTTATAATGAAAATAAATTTAATATGTTATCCTGGAAATTCCCGCTCTCCTTTTTTTTTGGTTTTGGGTTTTTTTTTTTTGCCTTAGTCACCTCTTATGTTCTCCTCTTGCTCTGCTGATGCTATGTGAATTTGCTCTGCTTACTCTCCCAGGGTGTGACAGTATCCTTAGAAAATTGTCCAGAGTATGGCTTGTGCTTATTGAAACTTAGAAAAAAAAAAAAAAGAACACTAATCTTATTGCTGATAAAATTTCACACAAAGCAAGAAGCTATGTGATTGATATCATCTGATCGTGGCATGTACTGGTTAATTCTTCTGTGACTCTATCATGTCCTGGAAAATAAAACTGGCTCCTCATGGGGTGCTTCTCTTGTACTTATCATAAAAGGGGTGATGTCTGCGAGAGTAAAGCAATAAATATTAATTTTAGCTCTTCCATAGTGCAAAAGCTTTGACCTTCAGAGAATATATTCCTGTCCACAAGAAGCTCACAATCACTTGGCAAATTCGTAGCATGTAATAAACTACATAGATGACACTAAATATGTAACCATTTGAAACAAAGATTGGGTCAACAATTGTCTTAGTATTTAAGTGTCTCTGGCTATTGTAAAGATTTACGATTTTCAGCTTTTTCTTAGACCAGTATATCTTCAATAATTTGGATTTCAGAGTGAGAGAGATGTGATGTTCCAATCTTTTCTTGGTGCCTGTGTGTGAATGATAGCTGGTAGAAACTGAGGAAGGAAGCAAAGTGACCTGCCCAAGGTCACATGATTAATCAATGGCAGGGCCTAGTAAAGAACTGGAGTTTCCTCATTTCCAAACCAGTGCACTGGATGATTGCCACTGTGACATAATTAGCAAGAGCAGCAAATATTTTCAAAAGTGAAATTTAACATTTAGAGATTGTAATTTTCTAAAAAGAGTAAAAGAACGTGTGTTAACTTTGCAGGATGATTTTTGTAGTTGCCATTCTGATAGCTCATTTAACCTAAATGTCTCTGTTTTAAGAATATGATTTCTATAATGAGTTAAAAAGTAAAATATCATCATAAAAGATAAACTTGAAGAAAGTGGTGTGTACATGATTAAACAGCACAGAAACAAATGATAGCTTTCTCAGCATCATCTCTCTTCTTCTTTTCAGGAATGCAAGAAGGTGGCCTCTGATGATAGATCCCCAAGGCCAGGCTAATAAATGGGTCAAGAACATGGAAAAAACCAATAGTCTTCATGTAATTAAATTTAGTGATGCTGACTATGTCAGGACTCTGGAAAACTGCATCCAGTTTGGTACTCCTGGTATGTACCTGAATACCAAACATACATATGGAAATGCCTGGAGAGGGATTGTTTCTGTTTTAGAAGGCTATCCGTGTCAGATTCATTTTACCTGGTGAATTTGTTAATTTGTTATTTTTATTTATTGATAAGCAATTAAATGAGAATTTTAAAGATTATAAATTGCCCGAAAGGTTACAAGAAATCTTCCCTAATTCTTTGCCTCAAGATTCACTTGTGATGCTTCCTTTAGCTGTTTCAGTTTTTGTCTATTTCCCATTCTTTAGTTCTCATTATAACCATACTTCTGCAATTAAAAGAACTACTTGATATGCCAATAGCATTTCAGCACAACATTAGTTCAGCTATCTATTTGTTCCTCTTCCAATTTACCCTACAAAAGTGACAGAGAAGAGAGTACAGATTTCTATGCCTGGCTATTGTCAGTCATTTGCAATAGATTAGAAACATGCTAAGGATTTCTCAATAAACCTTTCATTAGACGTCCCATTTGTCAATACAAAAACACAATACTTCTGATTTGAGTAAACCGGGTTTACTATCCATGTTTTTTTTTTTTCTTTTTATGAGACAGAGTCTCCACCACCATGGATAGAGGGTGGTGGTGTCATAGCTCATGGCAACCTCAAACTCTTGGGCTCAAGCAATCTCCTTGCCTCAGCCTCCCAAGTAGCATCACAATACCCAGCTAGTTTTTATATTTTTGATAGAGATGGGGGTCTCACTCTTGCTCAGGCTGGTCTCAAACTCCTGAACTCAGGTGATCCACCTGCTTTGACCTCCCAGAGTGCTAGGATTATAGGTGTGAGCCACCATGCCTGGCCATTATTCATGTTTTAAATTCATGAAATCCCATCAAATTTTGACCATTTATGTGACTAAATAAATGTAAACCATTTATGCCATTAATGAAATGGCAATATATTTGGCCCCAAGATAAGTTCAGCAAATCTCACTTGCTGTTAGAGCTTGTACAATATAGAAGAATAATAATAAGTATAGTGGGTAGTCTTATAGCCATATGGTCTTACTTGTGCATATTAATAATCATCAAGTATTATCATAATTACAATTTTAGGTTCTGTTAGCATTAGCATTAAATGAAAAACATCTAGGTCTACCTACAAAATTTTGTGTTTATATAATGGACAAGCAGACATGCACACACCCACACAGTATTTCATTCATTTAAAATACATTCTTAGTATATAGTATGGTGATGTAGGATTTACATGAAAGGGGAAACAAGATCACTATCAAGTATTTTTCTTCTTTAGTATCAGAATTACATGTATATAGAGATATATATATTATATAGTATATCATATATATAAAAGATATAGTATGTATTTGGGTGACCCATATAGTTAGTTGAAGGGTTAGAGGCACTGTCTGAATTCAGAGTACTTGCCTCTGTTACTTATTGTTTGATTCGGTGACCTTCTCAAGACCCCCAAGATTCTTTCTCCATCTGTACTTTAACTATATAGTGTAAGAAAGAGATGAGTTGCTGTACATTGAATACTTACAATGTCTAGTAAGTGCTCAATTTATGTTTTTTTGTTGAGCATTTGCTGTATGGTTAGTAGAATATAATAAGAAAGGCAGGGCCATGTGTGGTGGCTCACTCTTATAATCCTTATAACCCTCTGGAGGCCGAGGCAAGTGGATTGCCTGAGCTTACAGGTTCGAGACCAACCTGAGCCAGAGCGAGACCCCATCTCTAAAAACAGCCGAGCACTGTGCCAGGTGCCTGTATGTCTCAGCTAGTTGGGAGGCTGAGGCAAGAGAATGACTTGAGCCCAAGAGTTTGAGATTGCTGTGAGCTAAGATGCCCATTGCACTCTACTGAGGGTGACAAAGTGAGACTCTGTCTCAAAAAAAAAAAACAAAACACAGATGATCTACAATAACAATTCAAAAGAATAAGGAAAGATTTCTAGAAGAACTGTGCCCTAAATGCTTTCAGTAATTATAATTACTTGACTTAAATATTCAAATAATTTCTCCTTGACACAATAAAATGTGATTAAATTATGACTACCTACCATGTGGTGACAATCTGGAAATTTCTATAGTTTTAGCCACCTACCTTGGTGTTAGAATTCCATAATTTTGGAGGAGTAAGGGCCAGAAAAATTATCTATATAGAATTTCTCAAATTATGGGTCATACTGTGAAAAAGAAAGCCAATTTAGTGGGTCATAACCAGCACTGTATAATGAAATGCATTACAAGAGAAATAGAACATAGTAGGCCTCGTAGCAGAACCTAAGGGTATTATTTCATGAAATTTTTTAAGTTGTATATGTCTATATGTCTATGAGGTCAAGATTTAAAATGTATTGTTTACTTTGAGATGTGGCCATAAAAATTTGAACTCCAGTAGTAATTCCAACCACATCATTTTATTAACAAGGCAGGCGAGGTATTACAGGGCATTAATGACATGGTTTAAGCAAGGTTGGATGGCCGGTTAAGGGGAGCGCTAAAACTAGTCCCCAGGCCTTCTGCCTTTGTCTGGAGTACTTACTGTATCACAAAAGAAAAACTTTCTTTGGGGCGATTTAACCTACTTTTCAAAATACTTTTTAAATGGCTAATGATTATTTATAGTGCCTTCTAACATTAGTCATCAGAGAGAAGTGAGAAGTTTTAATCTCTTAATAGATAGATGGCTGATTTTATAGCTATTTTTATATTTAACCATCAAGTAAAAGAACCAGTTACTGTTAAAGTTTTAAAACATATGTAGTTAAAGACGCTGCATGTAAGAGGTTGTCTTTAGACATCGGCTCCTCCAGGGCCAGTGGCTCTTGATCTGTTGTCCCTCCCAGGCAGCTCAGGTCAAGAAGGCAGAGGGCTTTGCCTGCTTTCCCTGTGTGCCTCTGCCTCTGCTCTGCCTCAACCAGAGTGGGTCTCCCTTTTGGTTTTTAGATTGAATTTTAAGATAAGATCATCTTTGAAAAGGTGCTTTTAAGAAAGTTTAAAAGCCATTGTTCTAGAAAATAAGTTATATCTGTATTAGCTATACCAATGGATAAGGTTTCATGGAATAGTAATCATACAAATATTCTTTTTTATTATTATTAAATGATAGCTGTGTACATTAATGCAATCATGGGGTACAGTGTGATGTTTTCATATACAATTTGAAATATCTTCATGAAACTGGTTAACATAGCCTTCATGTCATTTCTTAGTTATTGTGCTACGATGTTTATATTCTACTTAAAGAAAGATTCACTTGTACCCTTGAAAGATAATCCACAGAGGAGATCCTTCCTTTCAATCACCCTCTCTCTACCCATCCACCCCTTCCTCCCCCCTCCCCATATTCTTAGGCTATAATTAGTTATAGCTTTCATATGAAAGCTATAAATTAGTTTCACAATAGGGGTGTGTACATCATACAAATATTCTTGATAAGGAAATTGATTCTGGCTTGGCACAGTGGCTTTTACCTGCAATCCTAGCACTCTGAGGGGCTGCAGTGGGAGGATTCCTTGAGACCAGCATGAGCAAGAGTGAGACCCCATCTCTGCTAAAAGTAGAAAAGTCAGCCAGGCATGGTGGCACATGCCTGTAGTCCCAGCTATTAGGGAGGATGAATAGGGAGATTGCTTGAGCCCAGGAGTTTGAGCTTGCTATGAGCTGGGCTAAGGCCATGGCACTCTAGCCTGAGGTAAGGGAGTAAGATTCTATCTCAAAAAAAAAAGAAAGGAAAAGAAAATGAAAGTTCACTTCAGTACTTGGAAGCTGAGTGCTTCTAACAACAGGGCTTTATTTCAGTCTCTTAGCTTCTGTCTCTGCTTTTTTTTTTTTTTTCAGACAAAGTCTCACTATGTTGCCCTCGGTAGAGTGCTGTGGCATCACAGTTCACAGCAACCTCAAACTCTTGGGCTTAAGAAATTCTCTTGCCTCAGCCCTTCAGGTAGCTGGGACTACAGGTACTCACCACAATGCCCAGCTATTTTTTTGGTTGCAGTTGCCATTGTTGTTCAGCAGGCCCAGGCCAGGCTTGAACCCGCTAGCCTTGGTGTATGTGGCCAGCGCCCTGCTCACTGAGCTACAGGCACTGCCTGTCTCTGCTCTTTTGTCATTTGGTGAATCCCTTTAAATTTCATCCTTTAAGATATAATTCTCTTGGCTTGGCGCCTGTGGCTCAATCAGCTAAGGCACCAGCCATGTACACCTAAGGTGGCGGGTTCAAATCCCCAGCCCAGGCCCGCCAAACAACAATGATGGCTGCAACCAAAAAATGGCCAGGCGTTGTGGCCAGCGCCTGTGGTCCCAGCTACTTGGGAGGTGGAGGCAGGAGACTCGCTTGAGCCCAGGAATTGGAGGTTGCTATGAGCTGTGATGCCATGGCACTCTACCAGGGGTAGCTTGAGGCTCTGTCTCAAAAAAAAAAAAAAAAAAAGATATAATTCTCTTTCTCTGTGACATCTTGACCCCTACAAGGAAGTGCCAATGCTGAAACTTTGATGAATGTCTTCTATTGCCCTTATTTTATGTATGTCTGCAGTCTCCTACCCCCAGACTGCAGACTAGTACTGGCCTGTTAGGAACTGGGTCACAGGGCAGGAGGTGAATGAAGCTGCATCTGTATTTACAGTTGCTCCCCATCACTCGCATCCCTGCCTGAGCTCCACTTCTGTCAGATCAGCAGTGGCATTAGATTAGGTAATGCAGAAATTTATGATGAAAAAACTGATGTTATTTAGTGTCTTAAGTGCAACAGAAATTTGAAAAGAACGTTTCATCTTTTTTCTATTTCTGTTGCTAAGGTTAACTGTTGTGAGATGCTGATCTGCCTTTCTCAAAGACATTAGCAGGTGTGTGCTTGGATTCCCAGTCTTGGTTTCTCACAAGATTTGCAAATGCTACGATGTGCTACCACTTAGAAATGAGGAATGAGGCTTGGCGCCTGTGGCTCAATCAGCTAAGGTGCCAGCCGCGTACACCTAAGGTGGTGGGTTCAAATCCCCAGCCCGGGCCTGCCAAAACAACAATGATGGCTGCAACCAAAAAATGGCCGGGCGTTGTGGCGGGCGCCTGTGGTCCCAGCTACTTGGGAGGCGAGGCAGGAGACTCGCAAGATCCTGTCTCTACTAAAAATAGAAACCACTGAACAAACAAACAAACAAAAAATCAAAAAAAAAAAGCCAAAAAAACCAAAAAGCTAGCCAGGCATTGTGGCAGTGCCTATAGTCCCAGCACCTCTGGAGGTTGAGGCAGGAGGATCACATGAGCCCAGGAACTCAAAAACAAACAAAATAATTTCTATCAAAATTACTGATGGAAATATAAAGAGAAGTCTGTCTCCTGAATTTGTTCCTATAATTTTGACTTGGAGCATTTTTTAACATATAGTAATTGGAAGTTAAAGGAGTCAAAAGTTAAGAGTCATAATAAAATAGTTAAGTTAAGCATAGCATTTTGTGTTATTCATGTATCTGTAAATTTCTGTTCTTTTTTTCTTACTTTCGAAGGTCAGAATGTTTTTAATTTCCCAGTGAGGCTTGTAATATTCAATACTGAGAATATATATTTTTTAGATCAAGATGCTACAAAAAATCTTTTCTAACAAACTCAAGACTTGATTCTACCAGCGAAGCAATAAATGTTTACTCTTGAGGAAAAGAATCAAGTTTGTAGTGTTTAAGGTTCATAATGAATACTTTAACTTCAAAAAACAACATACAGGGTGGCCATAAAGTTTGGGTGCAATTTCTATTTAAAATTACACATGAATGGCTTTATGGGTACCCTGTGTGTGTGTGTGAATGTGTATATGTATACACACACTCCTAATTACATTTCAAACTAGGAAAATGTAGAGTGATTAGGGGATGAAATTTTATGATAGCATATATTTAGCCAACATCAAATATCAGATTCTATTTAAAAAATTAATGTTGATAAATGTTGAAGCAATTAAGCAAAACTTAAATGTTGTAATATTTCTTTTTTTTTGTTTTTTGTTTTCTGAGACAGCCTCACTATGTTGCCCTTGGTGATGTCACAGCTCACACCAACCTCATACTCTTGGGCTTAAGTGATTCTCTTGCCTCAGCTTCCCAAGTAGGTGGAACTATAGGCACCCGCCACAATACCCAGCTATTTTTTGTTGTTGTTGTTGCAGTTTGGCTGGGGCTGGGTTTGAACCCACCACCCTCCATGTATGGAGCCGGCACCCTTCACTGAGCCAAAGGCACTGCCCGAATATTGTAATATTTCTTAAACAGAATTTCAATTCATAACTGGCAAATTAGTAGATTTTCATGTTAAAATGAAAATAAGAAATTGATATATAATGTCACTACTATTTTTTAACATTGTTAGGAAATTTTTCCAGTTCAACAAAATAAGAAACAATGAGTTTGCTATAATATTTGGAAAGAAGTAGCAAAGTTATTATATTCATAGACAATATCCCTCACCTAGATAAACAAGAAGAATTAACTGGAAGGTATTAGAAGAAAAGAATTCAGTAAAGTAACTATATTCCAAGAAGAATATTGAATCAATAACAAATGAGAAGTAAAGAAGTGGGAAGTGATTCTAGACAACCAGTGAATAGAAAACAAAGCAAAATGACATTTAAACATTAGAGTGACTTTAACAATAAAAAATGAGAAAATTGGCAAAACTTTATAGAAAAACAAGACTTGCCAAAGGCATCTCTTGTTCTATGATAAGAAAACTATATATTATAACAATGTCAACAACTATAACAATTTACAAAATAATACCAAAGCAAACCTAGGAGAAAAGAAAGTAAAGAGCCAATAAAATTCAGAAGAGTAAGTTTGGAATTAACTGGAACAAGCTCTAGAATAAACTCTGATATATACAAGGACAAGCCTTTGCTGTATTATAAAGCAATGGAAAAATGGTCATTTCAGCAAGTGGTGGTGGGAAAACAGGCTTTGTAGAAAAATATTAAGTCAGAGTCTCATATCATACCAAAATATGTAGATATATGAAAGGAAAAAAAGAGAGAAGGCAAAATACCAAAAGAAAACATAGTCTTTTGATGGGAAAGTACTTTCTAAGAAAATACAGCATGGGCCTAACTGTAATCCTAGCACACTAGGAAGTCAAGGCAGGTGGATTGCTTGAGCTCAGGAGTTTGCGGCCAGCCTGAGCAAGAGCAAGATCTGTCTCTACTAAAAATAGGAAAAAAAAAAAAATAGCCCTGAGTACTGGTGAGTGTCTGTAGTCCCAGCTACTCAGGAGGCTGAGGAAAGAGAGATTGCTAGAGCCCAAGAGTTAAAGGTTGATATGAGCTATGATGACACCATGGCATTCAATCTGGGGTGATAGAGTGAAACTCTGTCTCAGAAAGGAAGAAAGGAAGGGAGGGAGGGAAATGAAAAAATTAAGAAAGAAAAGATTAATAGATTTGACTCTAAAAATTAAAAATTTGAGTTACAAAATAATATAAAGGCAATCACAATTTATGAAACTTATCTGTATACTAATTTAAGACTGTAATCAAAATATCTTTGAACAATGAGGAAACATAGTCTCTGCCTGGATATTTGAGAAAATTCTGAATTATTGTTAATTTTTAAGGTATAACAGGTTTTTTTTGACACAGTCTCACTCTGTTGCCCTACACTAGACTGCCATGGTGTCAGCCTAGCTCGCAGCAGCCTCAAACTCCTAGATTTAAGCAATCCTCCTGCCTCAGTCTCCCCAGTAGCTGGAACTACAAGCACCCACAGGCTTTAGTCCCGATAACGTTTCTATTTTCAGTAGAGACAGGTCTTGCTCTTGCTGATCTCAAAACTCTGGAGTTCAAGTGATCTTCCTGCCTGGGCCCCCCAGGGTAGTAGGATTACAGGTATGAACCACCATGCCTGGCCAGATATAGCAATTTTTAAAGAATTCTCACTTTTTAGAGATACTTACAGATGAATTTTTATGATGTCTAGGAATTTGTTATAAATAATCCAGGTGAAATAAGGAGTGAATGAAACAAGATTGGCTGAATTTATAAAGGCCGAAGCTGGATGATTGTATCAGGTTCATTATAACATTCTTTCTACTTTTGAAAAGGTTTGAAAATTTTTATAGTAAAAAAGTTAAATTATAAGAAACATAAGGAAATTGAAACAAGTGAAAAACTGAAATATTTGCTACGACAATGTTGAAAACAAAATAATGTTTTTAAACTCGAGCATGCATCATGGTAACGAGTGCTAGCTGTTCCCGGCCATCCACTCCCCCTTTTCCTTACTCTTAGCACCCCCTGTTACCTGGGCATACTGCAGCCGGAGTGCACAACTGCGCCATTCCCTCACCTCTGTAGTGGTTGTGTATATGGTCCTGTGACCACCACTGCGTTTGGTCAAGTGATCAACAAGGGGAAAGTGGGCGTGCAGCTTTTGACTCCCAGGAAATATTCTTAAAGAAAAAATGTTTCTTCTTTCTCTATTTCTTCCTTTTTTCTGATTGCTGGAATGTTGATCTGGGAAGGCCAAAGAGATTGAAACCACATGCTAAGAACTGTGAAGCAGCAAGATGGAGGGAGCTCAGGTCCTTCACGGTTAGACACTGTCCTTCCGACCCGGACTGGCCAGCTTGGGCTCCCCTCACGTGACACGGAAATTCCCCGTGTTGGCATTACCATTGTTTTTGGTTTCCTGCCTCTTACAACTGAATCAAATTGTAAATAACATGCCCAATATGGAAAAATAGGCAAATATTTAACATGTGGTTTCTAGAATTAGCCAAAAAGCAGCTAAACACCCTGCCTTTAAAATATTAATACAAATTCTGACCGTGTTTCTAACCTATCAAACATCTTATTTAATGCTGATAGTGCCACATGGTGGTTAAGAGCAACATAAGAAGCAATGTAAGATGCCTGGGTTAAGTCCCTGCTTTGTCATTACTAGTTGATTTAACTGAAAAATTTACTTCAATTACCTGTCCTGACTTATCTGCAAACTGAGGTAAAATAGCCCGTACTTTTCAGAGTTGTGAGAATGATGAGAAACAATGCCAGAGTGGCGTCCAGCATTTTTAAGTACAGTGATATTTTGTAAAAACAGGTTTAAAAACAAACAACAAAATGTCTACTTGTTGCAACTCTGAAATCTCTAAGATTTTTCTGTAAAGTAGTTTGGCAATACAAATAGCTTTCAAACTGTTCACAACTATTGACCATTAATTGCATTTTCTACAGCTCCAGCCTGATTAAGGAATCAGAAATGAATACAAGGGAATTTTCGAAATGATGTTTATGTAGCATTATTAATAATAATACAAAATAAGAGCAATCTAAATAATGGATTAACAGATTTAATACGTTAAGATGCACTCACATTATTTAACCATGAAAAATAATCATCTTGTGCAAGCAAAAAATGAAAATAAGTTTGAAAATCATCAATATACCTGCTTTGGTTAAAATCCCAGCAATGAAAGAAATTGATAAGCAGATAATTAGGAATTCATTTCACTAGGAGTGACCTATGGGGAGGAACAGAATGTGTGTCTGGATCTTTACTGCCACAGAGATCCAAATAACCTGCCGCCCCAGTGCCCTGAGCCTCTTTCTTCCCATCTAGACTGTACCCACTATCCATCAGGAACTCCACAAAATGCCGTGTTCCAAGTTTGACTATGATAGCTCCCCAAACACCAAAATGTAAGGCTTATACTCGGCAAATACATCAATAATCTTTTTTTTTTTACATCAATAATCTTAACAATGCCACTGACCTGTGCCCCAGGGATTCTCCTTCTAAAGTTCAGTCAAAAGAAAATATTCTGAAATGGAAAGTTTTGTACAGTGCTATTTATACTATTCAGAACAGGAAATAATACAAATATCCAATAATAAAGCATTAGTTAAAAAGGGAGAACACTGTTATGATACATTATTATGCAGTAATTAAAAGTCTATTTATTAAAGCTTTTAATAACATGAAGACATATCTAAGCTGTTAAGTCAAAATAATTAAGATGCAAAATTCAATATATTGTTTAGTCTCAACTGTATGTGGAAAAAGATAAATAAACAACAATGAAGTGAAAAATAATTTAGCAATTAATTATTATACCATATATAATTTTGTGTCATTTTTCTACCAATCTGTATATGGTATGAGTCAGTTATGTAAAATATTGAGGGAGAGGGAGAGATCGTTAAGAAAATCTAATTAAAGTCAGTTCTCCAGTTTCCTTTTTATACTTTCCTATGTTACCAGACGTTCTACAATTAAGCATGTTGTTTTTATAATTAAAAGTAAAGTCACACCCTTCCCATGTAATGCAACTGTTTCTATGACACCATTTCTCTATATTTAGAAGACAAAAAATAAAAATAATAACTAGAAATACAAGCAATCTAGAAGGCTGAAAGAACTCTAAGGGTTGAATGTTTACAACCAATATTAAAAATAACCCAGAATCTTTTTCTGATTTTACTCCAGTGTTGCTAGAAAATGTTGGAGAAGAACTAGATCCTATTTTGGAGCCTCTTCTTCTGAAACAGACCTTTAAGCAGGGTGGAAGCACGTGTATCCGGCTGGGTGACTCCACGATAGAATACGCGCCTGACTTCCGCTTCTATATTACAACCAAGCTCAGAAATCCTCATTATCTTCCCGAAACATCAGTGAAGGCCAGTATCCAGAATGAATGTTTCTTTATCATATTTTACAATGAGTGATTGTATTTTCTTCCCGAGCCCTAAAAGGAACAAGTTCCTAAGAAAAATGGATTTTGTCCTTTTTGTGTGTTTCTTGAAATTGCTGTAGTAATTTTCAACTGTTGCTTTTGTATGGGCACGTAAGTAATAGAGGAGCCTTCAATATGCTGTGAAAAAAGACTATCAGAATGTAATTTCTACAAGTGATATTATTCTTAGATTTCATTGTTAAAAAATAGACGACATATTCACATTCTTTCTTTGTAATAAAGATAATATGCTAATCATGGAATTGAAATTCAGAAGCAGAACTCCATTCTTCCCTCCAACACTAAGGTTGCTGCTATCTGATTTTATAGAATTACTTAAAAGAACTGTTTTCCGTCATTGTTCTTTTAAAGTACTAAGAATTCCCTTAAAGAGTAAAGTTAGCTTCAAGTTTTAGTCAATGACTAAAATAACTTGAGATGTTGATCTGCAGCTGAGCTCCTGGCAGTTTCAGGGACCACACCTTATTCTGTTCTTATTCCTAATTTTTAGTACTGGTTGTGGAGTGAATCAATAAATGTTTGTGGAGTGAATCGGTGAAAGATTGTTCTTATTTCCAGAAGCAGGCAGAAAGAGGACCCTAAGAAATACTTATTCAGGTTTTGAAAATTATATAGAGAGGCTAGATTTATCCAGTGAGTTCAAATGGTCTCCTTTATTGGAAATACTTAAAGTAACACAGGCATCTCTGTCCAAAGATGGTGTAATTTATTCTTTCCAAGATGAATACACATGATCCTTGCCCTCCAGAGGCTTACACTACTAATGTTTACAGAGTGACTGTGTGGTGGGACTAGGAAGACAGACAGGAACTGCAGAGCGCCTGGGAGCTGGGTGTGGAAGACACACTTCAACTGGACTTTCAGGGATGCCCAGAAGGCTGGGGAAAGTGCAATGACCCTTGGGCTTAATTTTGAAAACAGAATGTTAAAACTATGGAAATTCTTAGCCATTGCTTTCAATTAATTAAAATATAATATGTTATCTAAACACCTTAAATGTACCTATTATCTATTTATCTGTTAGGAGAAAGAATGCCCAGTAGTAGTTATGAGCATAGATTTGGGCACCACTACCTTATTTCAAATCCCAGCTCTTTTATTTGCCAAGTATGTGCTTTGGGGAGTATTATTAACCTCTCCATACCTTAATTACCTCATCTGTCAAATGGGAATAATAAAAGTCTCTTTGTCATGTAGAGTAATGTGAAGACACATAAATCAATCTATGTGAAATTCTTAGAACAAGGCCCAGTAGATAGTGTTATTGTATGACTGTTATTTATTAGCATTACTATTTACTATTTTGAGTTAAATAATATACGTGAAAAAGAATGAAGCATAAAAAATGATGATAAATCCCAAAGCTGTGTAAGAAAAAAATGTTTTTTAAGTAAATGACATGGTAAACCTTTTTTACTTTTCACTAAAATATGTGAAAGTATCACACATAAATACTCTGCACTATTCTCAGCTCACTAATAACTGGTTATAATAGAAGTCACAGAATGCTGTGGGAAGGACATATTTATGATTCAGTATCAAAATCCTTAAGATCCCTGGAGTGTCTTACTGCTTCATTATTTTTAATTGCTGGGATTGATTAAACAGGGATTAGAAAACATAGTGAGGCAGTTACCTGCTTTCATTTACAAATTAGAATACTTCCTCTCCATCCCATTTTTAGGATCTTTTATGTACCTTTTGCTTTCAAAAGCACTCAAGGGATGTTGCCATACTGCTATAATCCTTTTGTGTCTAAATGAAAATAAAATTAGGAAGCAGTATTTTGTGATCGTAAATGTTTATGTGTGAACAAATGGCTAGATTTGCAAAATCTAGACTTTTTAAAGATCTGGAATTAATGGAATATGAATGAATACCTCCTTGTGTATGAACACAATGGAGTATAAGTTGTAAAATATACATTTTGCTAACACTGTGCTTATGGTTCTTAGATTAAAGCAAATGCAATCCATGCACTTGGTTTCTCACATCAATAGGGAAAATCCGTTCAAAGTATAATATAGTTTTCAATGAATAGGCGCCAAAGCAGTAGAGAATTATGTAACAATGTTGAATAAGTTTTCTAAATTGCTCAATTTTAAGAATTACTTATTATCTCATCTAAATTTATGATTATGTCCATGTATCTCTACTTAGTGGCATTCAAGGCCTGCTATGGGATGAGTCGGGGAAAAGTTTAACCCAAATAATACCCTCCATGGAGAAGGTAAACTAGGTTTACACGAAAGGAGGGCATCACCTTCCTCGGGGTGTCGCAAGAAGCTGTTTTACACTTACTGACCCCAGATAGGAAATTTTCTTACAAAAACAAAATTACTCTGTTCCTGCAGAGGAAATATTCTGATGTAAGGACAGGCAAGGACACATGATCCCTCCCACCCGGTCGCCAGAGCTGAGAACATCTCTGGAGATGACCAAAAAGAGAACAGGGACATCACTAACAGTATTACCCATTTTCAGTTTGGAAGAAAGGAAAGCTTTTGTGCCTGGGCAATGCAGACAGTTTCCAAATCAGGTGAAGCCAACAAAGGTGCTAAAGAACTCACCAAGATTAGAAAAATTACATGTTTGACTCTTATTTTTCCACCCTCCCACTGGTAAGGGAATATTACTCATCTGTAGGATGGAAGGGAGTGGCAGCTTCGCTGGTTGTACAGAGTGCACATAGCACAGAGGTACACTTAAATATGGCTACATTCTAGCCCCAAGCTGCTCCGGTGTAGCCTGGTCTCAGTCTGCATGCAGGTGGCACCTTTTCTCTAATCCGCACAAAGTATTTCATAGATTAGCAGAGCCTTGGAAGGAATAAAATGTTAATATAAAGACAAGAACATTAGTGCCTAGCAAATAAGCCCTTCTAATAAGCTACATGTGTTATGCTTGGTTGATTAGGACCTACGCATAGGAAGTTTGCCCATCGGGTTGTTTTGTTTCTTCTCTGCTAATTGTCCTGTTTTAAAATTCTAATTAAAAAACACTCATATTTGGGTATGTCAGAATGACAATTTCTTAGCTGCTAAAAATCTAGCTAAATTGTGATATAAAATATATTAAAAACTTTTGGACAGGCCAGGTGCCCTCATGCCTGTAATCCTAGCACTTAGGGAGATGAAGGCAGGAGAATCACTTGAGGCCAGGAGTTCAAGACCAACTTGAGCAAGAATGAGACCCCATCTCTACAAAAGATAGAAAAAATTAGCCAGACATGGTGACATGGGCCTATAGTCCCAGCTACTCAGGAGGCTGAGGCAGGAGGATCACTGAGCCCAGGAGTTTGAGGTTACAGTGAGCTATAATTATGTCACTGTGCTCTAGCTGGGGAGACAGAGATTCTGTCTCAAGAAAACAAAAAAAAGTACTTTTGGACAAAATTGTCACGTGTGTGTAGAGTTCGGTGGTGTTACTTGGACTTAGCAAAGTGCTTTCCATTGAGGGAGCTCCTCTCTTCGGGGAAATGATGAAAACAGGAGCAAACACTGAGTCCCCTCTGATGGTTTATAATAGTTCCTGAAATTTTTGTGAAGCATTTTCAAGTGTAAGTAACTAGTGTTTCTAATATTTGTGTTGACTGTGAGCACTGAATTCTCAAACACATAGGAAATGTTTGTTTTTCATTGTTCACGGCACATGAGGCCCTCTGACTGTGCTCTGCCTCCACGCTCCCTGGCGCTGGAACCATAATTGCCTGCGTTCCTCCGATTGTGCTTTGCGCTCCTGCGCTGCTTGGCCTTCACCTGTGCCGTTTGGCTTGTCGGGAGCAATCATTCTCAGTCCAGGATGCACATTACCATCCCCTGGCAGCTTTTAAAACTCTCCGTGCTCAGACCACACTCCAAACCAATTCAGTCAAGCTCTCTAGAGATACAACCCAGGCACTAGTAGTTTTTAGAGTCCATGGGATATTCTCTTGAGCAGCCAAGGTGAAAACCCTGTGGGCAATAATGTTGCTGCCACTTTTTTCGTGACTAACTAATCACGCTATACCTCATCTGCTTGGGAGATGCCCTGGGTTGGGTCCCCTTTCTCCGTGCTCCTACACCACCAGGGTCTTTAAGTCCACTTCGTTTTACCCCGCTTGACTAAAACTCAAGGGCAGGGACCCCACCAGATCTTATTCTTCTCTGTAGCATAGAACCTGATTCGTGGTGGCTATTATTTTTATGAAATGCCTCGGAGAATAACCATCAAATGCCAAAAATGTTAGGAAACAGGAATAGTGGCAAGCAACTCCATGAACAGGGTACACTGACACTTTGTTCACTCAATAATTTTGTAGGGAGTATAATCTTGTGCCAGACAGTAGAGCTATAAAGTCAAATAAAAGATGATCCTTGTGCTCGAGTCATTTTCACTGTGGACTAGGAGAGAGATGAGCAAACCCGTGATTATACACAGTGGGATGTGTGCACAAGTACAGGCAGAAGCCCGGGTGAGGGTGGGTGCAGAACCCATGGTCCGCAGAAGTGTCTGGGAGGAGGTGACACAGATCTGCACACTGACCGATGAATAGGAGTTGATGTGGTGAATAACAAGGCAAGGACAGCCAAGTAGCACAAAGTGAAGCACTTGGAGATGTTTCATAGCAGGAGATTCCACTGTCAGTTCAGGGTAACTGAAATGAAAGTACGTGGAAAGGAGTAGTGGGAGGCAATGCTTAAGCCAAAGATGCAAAATATGTAACTTTGATATATCTATAAAAATAAAAGCCCTATTGATATACCATGATAATAGAGTCATTGGACTGCCCATAAAAAAGAGGACAGAGGTACAGACTTTTAACTCAAGACACGAGGGCACACAGACTGCAAAATAGGTAAAACCCAAACGGTGAGGATTTCAAATGAAGCCAATGTCCGGTCAGCGTCTGTTGGCTTATGGGTTCATTGGTGACCAGAGCCAGAACGTTTCATTGGTTTAAATGCTATGTGTACTCCGGAGTGTGCAGAGGCAGGGAAGGGATTGGATGGTAGAGGGCTGAGTAATGAAATTAGGTAAAGATAGAAAATATATATAAATAGCAGTTTTAGTAAGTGTAGCTGTGTGCATACAAAGAGAGATCATTCCAGAGCTGGAAAGGATTGTGGGAGCAATAGAATGATTTGTTTGCTGTTTGCTTTTTTAGTTAGTTTGTTTGTTTATTTTGACTCAGAGTCTTACTGTGTCCCCTGGGCTAAAAGTGCCATGTTGTTTGCTTTTTAAAAAGAGAAACTGGACGTGTCTGAAATTTATAGGAAAGAACCAGGAGAGGGGGCATTTTAAGATTTGGCTGTAAGAGGAATTAGATACCTGGGTGAGGCAGGTGTTGGCAGACAGCCTCTTGATGGACACCATTAAAATGCAAATTCCTTAGTTCACAATAGTGACTGATTATCATATTGTAAAAATACTTTACTCATGACAAGTAATTACAGTGTTCTTTTTTCTCTTATCTTGCTTCGTAAGATTTTCTTTACTTTTGACACTGCTAGGATTCTTAAAATGTAAATCAGCTAGTCCAATTAATATGAACGATATCTTTCAACTCAATTCTAATGGATTTTACTGTTAAAGAGTTGTCAGAAATTAGATCAGTTGGAAATAAGAATAAATTGATTACCAAACACATCCTTTAAGGTATTACATTTCTGACTATAAGAAACCATAGTGAGTTTTAATCATGTTTCCTTATGTCTTCAATCCTAGTTTGTACAAATTCCATAGTGTACACACACATATATAGTGAATGGAATCTATTTTAAGGTGGAAACTTAATGCATATGAGCAGAGACTTTTTCAATAGAAATCATGCTGCTACTTCATTTATCTTTCCATTTATAGGTAACATTATTAAACTTCATGATAACTTCTGAGGGAATGCAAGATCAGCTTCTGGGAATTGTAGTGGCACGAGAAAGGCCGGATCTTGAAGAAGAAAAACAAGCCTTGATATTACAAGGAGCTGAAAACAAAAGGTTCTAAATGTCATAAAACCCAGAATTATTCTTATTTGTTTCAAGATCACTGAATGAATTACAGTACATTTTAAGCGTCTCTTTTGTTAAACTTAATAAGTATACTAAATGGAAAAATTTAAGAATACAATGTAAGAAATTACAGTGCCTCCACGTTAATTTAGAAAATTGCATCGTTGAGTGTAGTTTTAAATGCTGGTTCTTAGGCACTGGAAGAACCAAAAGGTCTGCCACGAGTCAAGGCAGTGTATTTTCACCTGCTCAACAAAGTTTTAGTACAAAAGTCATAGTATTCATCATGTACCTGAGGTAACCTGTTTTTATTGGAGTGTGTTATAAATGAATGAATATTTTGCATCTCACTTTCTGCTCATAACATCTATATCATAGATATAAATTGTAACATCGTATAAGTCATGTAAAATTTCAGAAAATAAATGGAGTGATACTTTCTGTTCACTCTGAGCGGAGGTAACTTGATGGCAGAGAAGATTGGCTTGCCATATTTCTCCCCAGTTACCACATAAATGATCATTAAAAAGGGAACTCGAGCAGAAAGGCCTGTCTTTGTGACATTTTGCAAGATAAGAAATTAATTATACAGCATCACTGTTACGGAAATTTGTCACAAAGTGAGGCATTTCTTTAGGTTACAAGCTCTTTGTTTCTTATAAAAGACCGCGAACGTGAAGTGATTTTAAACGATTCCTTTTTCTTCTGAGAAAATTGTGTTTTATTCCAGGCAGTTAAAAGAAATAGAAGACAAGATTTTAGAAGTTCTTTCATCTTCAGAAGGCAATATATTAGAAGATGAAACTGCTATTAAGATATTATCTTCCTCCAAGGCTTTGGCTAATGAGATTTCTCAAAAGCAAGAAGTAGCCGAAGAGACGGAGAAAAAGATTGACGCCACACGCATGGGCTACCGCCCTATCGCCATCCATTCCTCCATCCTGTTTTTTTCTATTGCTGATTTAGCCAACATTGAGCCCATGTACCAATATTCACTGACCTGGTTTATTAACCTTTTCATCCTGTCTATTGAAAACTCAGAGAAATCAGAAATTTTAGCAAAAAGGTATGTAAAAAGAAATACTAATTAATAATAGTAAATGCTTGAAAATTAGAGAGTAATTTATGGCTTCCGTTGTTGTCTCAGAATGGTGCCAGCGTTGCAGCCGCTTATCTAAAATGAACTTGATTAATCGTTGTACCAGAAATAAATTTGAGGGTTAGAAATTGAACAGATGGGTCCAAATTCAGTCTGCCAAGAAACTGTTTACTGAAATATAGGACTATAATATAACTCTAGAAGGAAGAAACATTTACCTTTGTTTATCATTTGTAAAACATATTAATGACTAGAGGTATGGAAAGAGCAGTTAATACCACCTAAAGATAGGACCTCTGCTGTCTGCCAGCTTGCATTCCAAAAGCTGCAAATTCACATATTGACATACTATGTAACATTCATCAAGAGCAAGGGTTAAAAAAAAAAAACAAAAACCCAAACCTTGTAATTGTTTGTGGTAATGGAGTTTTCTTGGTGTGTGTATGTGTTATTCTTACTTACAAAAATTACTTTATATTTCTGTCGTCTGTCATAATAAAAATTTCATCTGATGTTTTTTATCAGTGAGATGATTTTTTTATTTTAAGCCATATTTTTAATAGAGTAGAATGAGAAACTACTTCTTAAACAAAGAAAGTAATTAATCCCAACCTTTACCTTTTATAACCTTCTTAATCAATGTGAACCTTTGCTCTTCATACCCACATAGGACACTCAATATATATCACTCACAGGTAAGAATTATTTTTTAGAAACCCCAAATATTAATCTCACTGAAATCTGAATTGAATTCCTTTCATTTGTCAGATTAAGAGTCTAAAATTTTGAATATTCTTAGACTGAGCAATTTTGGTAAGATTTAATAGGAGACTAGTAAAGGTATAAGGCTGATGCTTTTGGCTTGGCAAAGAATTTTCAGTTGTCTGCCACTGAAAGAGAAGAGAGCTCAGAGAAGGAGTAGGTTATTTCTTGGGAAGAAATGTGTGTAATGGAGTTAAAGTTTGTTTTTATATTGTATTTCAAAATGTTCAGGTGACTTTTCTTCCAGTTCTGAAATTTTTAAGTTTAGCAGGGATTACTGAAAGAAAGAAAACAAAATTTTAAGTGATCTTTCTTAGAAAAGTTCCTAGACATTTGTGTTATAAATTAGTTACCTAGATTCTAAGTTCCAATAAGGCAAGGATTTTTTACAGAAATGAACCCAGCACTTACTATGTGTTATCACATCATAGGCACACAGTGAAAGATGCTGTTTTTTCACTGCAGGTCTTAATTTTTACCTTGGTTAAAAAAATAACCACCACAATGTTAACTTGTGGTGGTTATTCTCCTAGCGAGTTTAAAATCAAGGTCTAGAGAGGAAAATTGCTTTGGGCTGCCATATAAAGACATATTTTTTCATGTAATATTGAAAAATTAGAATGAATCTGTGCCTTCAAAATGATTGGTCCTTCATTCCCTTGTTATATCAAATTAGAACTTATCTGATACAAAATCTATTTATTACTGTGTGATAGTACCTTAAGATTTAAAGAAAAAAAAAAGATTTAAAGAAAATCAAAACCCTTTTACCCAGATGTGAGATTTGAATGAAATCTAAAAATAGGCTCGGCGCCTGTGGCTCAATCGGCTAAGGCGCCAGCCGCGTGCACCTAGGGTGGCAGGTTCGAATCCCCAGCCAGGGCCCGCCAGACAACGATGATGGCTGCAACCAAGAAATGGCCGGGCATTGTGGTGGGCACCTGTGGTCCCAGCTACTTAGGAGGCGGAGGCCGAGGCGGGAGAGTTGCTTGAGCCTAGGAGTTGGAGGTTGCTGTGAGCTGTGATGCCATGGCACTCTACCCAGGGGGATAGCTTGAGGCGCCGTCTCAAAAAAAAAGAAATCTAAAAACAAAATGTGGCTTTTCTTTTCCAACTCTTTTAATTTACAAACAATGAAAATCATATGTGCGACTACAGTAATCCTAAAAGTATAGTTCAGGATCCAAAGAGTAAACAGAGAAAGTAGATTTTAAAACCTTTATTGAAATTATTAATAAGCATAGAGAAGTGTGCAGAAACCAGAAGTATTTGCCCAGTGAATTTTCATTAGTGAGCAAACCTTTGTAACTAGCTAGCACCCAGCTGCAGACATAGGACATGATCAAAGCCCAGAAGTCACCCTGGTGTCCTGTTAAGTCACTAACCCTCTCCTCCCCCAAGGTAAGCACTGTCTGAACTTCCAGCATCATAGAGTGGTTTTGCCAGTTTTAGAGCGTCATAAAATTGGAATCACACGTGTGTGCTCTTCAGTCTGGCATCTTGCAGTCAGCGCTGTGTTTGTGAAACTCATGCATCTCGTTCCGCGTAGTGCAGTGTTTTGTTCGTTGTCCTTGTTTGCTTCCCACCGTATGATTACTGTTGGGAAGTAAACTCAAAAACTAAATCTTCTCCCAGCCCAGAGCTTCTCTCCACAAAGGTAGGAGGTTAGAAATCAGTTTTGTTATTGAATCAGCATTAAATCAGAATGTGATGGACATCACAGGCAGTCCACTGAGGGCCTGCAAAGACACAAAGGAATCTCACTCCATAATTATCTAAGCAGATACAACTGGTACAGCCACTTGGTTTATCCCAACTTTACCTAGCTGTTGAGGGGACCATCTGTGTTAGCAAATTGGCTTTATCTGGAGGAAAACCAAACTTTTCATGTGTATATGTAGTTTTGTAAATTGGAACAAGGAGCCCACTGACGCTAGGCTCCTACTCTCCCACAGAAACTCAAGAGATAGGTATAGTATCTCCCTTGATGTGTGCATTTCAAAGAAGCTGCTCCCAAGTCTCTGAGAAAGACTCTACTGGGTCTTAAAACTGACAAAGCCCTGACTAATTTTCTAAAAGGTTCATATCCATTGCAAAGAGAAGAGAAAGTACTTAATAATTTTAGGTTTTCTAAATTAAATGCTCTAAGAAAAAGGAGTGAAGGAGTGTCTCCTTATTTTGAACAGGGAGAATTTAAGCCTATTATTTTTATTTGTCCTAACACCACACCATAAAGTTTTTATCTATTCTGTTACTATTAAGAACACTTGAGTGGCTTTCATCTTGAGGCTTTATAAATTTTTGCTGCCTCATTTCTGTACAAGGCTTTTTGTACGTCTCTGCTAGGTATATATCTAGAAGGGAAACTGATGATGACAAGGCACACATTTGTTCCCGTTTGTAAACACTTCCAAAGAGCATTCCAAAACAACTGTACCGACAGAATCATTTAGCCAGTTTTGGTAATCTTTTCTTATAAAAAGTTTCCAACTAAGAAGCTAGCTCTAAAATCAGAAATTAAGGGAAAATTTAGTTCTTATAGGAATGATTTATCTGCCAACAATTGATAAATATCAAATAACTGCTGGATTCTACCAAAATCAGAGAAAGTGTGTGACTGTTAATGTTAGCATATCAAATTGTTTTAAATCTTAATACTGGTCTAGAACTTTCTCATTTCCTTTACTTAGGAATGTAAACGTATTTTATTCTTATTTGTCTTCTGATAATTATTAGTCATAATCTTTTTTTAAATTTCAGAATACAAGGGTACATACAGTTAGATTACATTGTTTACACTTGTAAGGTATGAGTGTAGTTGTATCCTTCACCCAGATAATGTGCCATGCACCCCCACAGATTGTTCCTGCTGAGTAGGAACCCACTGGCCTCCTCTCCACCTCCACCTTCTTGAAATTAAATGAGTTTTTCTCTTATGTAAGTCCGTTGTTGTTAATCTACAGTTTCAGATGAGTTCTGAGTACATGTAATGCTTATTTTTTCATTCTTGTGATACTTTACTTAGGTAAGTGTCCTGCAAGTCCATCTAAGTTGTAACAAAAGATATAAAATCTCCATCTCTATGGCTGAACGGTATTCCATGGCATCCGTATATCACAGCTAATTAATCCGTGCACGTGTTGAAGGTCACTTGGGTTGTTTCCACATCTTTGCAATTGTGAATTGGGTTGCTGTAAACATTCAAGTGCATATGTTCTTAGGGTAAAATGACTTTTTTTTCTTTTGAGCAGTATGGAATTATGGGATTGCAGGACCAAAGGAAAAGTCTACTTTTAGTTATTTGAGGACTCTCCATACTTCTTTTTATAAAGGCTGTGCTGGTTTGCAGTCCCACCAGCAGCACAAGAGCGTTGTTCCCTTCTCTCCACAACCACACCAGCATCTGTTGCTTTGGGACCTTGTGATGTGGGCCGTTCTCACTGGGGTATACCTAAAGTGGTTTTGATTTGAATTTCTCTAATAATTAGAGACAATAAGTATTTTTTCATGAGTAGAAAATGCTTGTGGGATTTGTAACATTTAAATATCTTCTCCCATTCTGAAGGTTGTCTCTTTGCATTGTTGATTGTGTCCTTAGCTTTGCAGAAGCTTTTTAACTTGATCAGATCCCATTTATTTATTTTTGTTCTTGCTATAATTGCCTTTGGGGTCTTCTTCTTAAATTCTTTCCCAAGACCAATATCATTACTTTCTCCCACACTTTCTTCTTTTGTTTGTATAGTTTTGTGTCTTAGGTTTAAATCTCTTATTCACTGTGAGTTAATTTTTGTAATTGGTGAGAGGTGTGGCTCCAGTTTCAGACTTTTATTTGTGGCTAACCATTATTAACTAAGTATGACACCAAGAATATATTATGTTATGACTACTATGGTATATACTGTGAAATTGCCATAATAACTTGGATCATCTGTTATTTATAAAATTTTTAATGCATTAGAATTTATGTAGCAGAATAAATAACTGTAGTAAAAAAATACATAAATACAGAAACAAATATTTAACTATGATAAAGTTTGTAATAGAGACTAAATTGAAATCTACCTATCAAGATCATTTCCCCAAATTATGAAATCCTCTTCTGAAACATTATTTTTAGTAGCTACACAATGTACCATTTTATGAATGAATCATAGTTTTCTTCTTCTTATAAGATTTATAATCTTTAGCTTTTGCATTATATTTAATGCTATAGTAAACACAACTATACATATCATTGACTAGTTCTTAGATTAGAATCCCAAATTAGGGTGAAGGTATTTCTCATACTTCTGATATAAATTTCCTTCCTGGAAAGTTTTTCAAATGCACAACTCCATAGGAGAAACATAAATAATTTTATATCACTGTATTACTCACCACCATTAAGAATGATAACTTATCTTCTTTTTCACTTTAATAGGTTATAAAATATCATATTTTAATCTGTATTTCACTAGTGAGATTGAACTTGAACTCCTAATATGATTCTTATATTATAATTTTCCCTTCAATCTTTCTATCTACCAGAAGAATTTTGTCTTAAAGTACATTTTATTTCTTTCTAAAAAGACCAAATTTGGGTCACCCTGTATTAATTTTACTATTGTGCTATAGGTAGACAAATTAAATGCCATGTATGAAAATAAAACCACTGTTAACAATGAGGACAGGAATAGTATACATTTATTTTAAATCTTCTAAGACTTCAACTATCTTTCAGCAGCTATTGTCAAGACCTTCTCTACCAAACTCTTATTCAGGCTTCCCAAGTAAATCAATTTGTTGTAAATCTCCTTTTGAGAACGTTACCGGAATTTCTCTGTTGGGTCCCTGGTCTAGGAAATTGAAGAATGAATTCACAGACCACCATGAGTAAGCAATAGGACAGGTTTTATTACAGATGAGAAAAGAGGAAAAGCAACCCTCTGGTACAGTGGAGAGGTTTCCAAGTGAGTCACCAATTTTGGCTGCCTAGGGCTTTGTATGCAGGTTGGGGAAATGGAATATATGTCTAAAATACATCACAAGTCAGATCCAGGGAGGGTGAATGGTGGGATCACACCTATCATGCTTATTGCAAGGGTACATATTGGATCTATTAGTATACCACAATAATTAAGTAAACGAGATGAGGTATATATTAACCAGTGCCATGTAAGTGTTCCTAATTCTATATGAAATCAGCACATTTTACCTATAAATGCATTAATGTATACATGATCTATGTGTTTATGATTTAATAAAAAAAAAAGAAAGAAAAAGAAAATATGTCACAAAATTAGTGCCAGAGGCCGGTGAGCCATTTTGAAACTGCCACTGTGTAGGAATGTGTCTTGTTTGGGATATTCTGCTGCTTCTGGGGAGCATCAGCTTAGATGGAACATTGATCAAACTCAGGCTTAGTCCCAGAAAATGGAGTCTGTGTCTAGCCCTATGTGAAGGGGACCTGCAGCAAGAATTCTAGTGGGAGATAAAATAATTAAGAAATTAGGAAAGTAAGGGGAAAAATGAAAAAAAAAAATAGAGTAGGATGATTGACAGCCTCAGCTAGAATATCACTGTGGAAATTGCCAAAATCCAGTCATACAGGTAGATTTTTTTTTTCTGGACACATTAAGAAACAATGATGTAATTTTGGTTAATCATAATCAAACTATAATTATTTTTCCTTCAGCTAAATTATTCTGCTTAGAAGATTCAAGTCATTAATCCATGTCATTCGTTAGCTCTCTATAAATGTTTTAAGCCAACTTCTCATTTCTGTATATAAGTATTAAACTTATGTAATAAAAATATTTTTTAAATTTTTATTTCCTTAGATAATAATTAAGTGCAAATGCTGAAAGTGTTATATTAGTGTGAAGAATTATTATGGACACAGATCACATGTTAGCAGTTACTAGAAAGTTGTTAGTTGGAAATATTGTGATTGTTCCTATTTCCATGTTTTGTCTCCATGGCAAATAAAAATGTAGTTTATCAAATTTTGTGATTTCTTCAGCATTCATGGATTAATGAGCAGGGTAGCACAGTACTAAACAATGTTAATTTAATAAAGAAGCTATTTTAGTCTATTCATTTAATACATAGTATAAAACATTTAGAAATCTTTATATTATAAAGAGGTAAAATTTTATCCCCAGAAATGCTTTGTATTTTAAAATAGTCTACAAACCTTTTAATCTAATAGATTAATACACCATACATTGACTTTTTTTCCAAAAGGAAGATTAAGTTTTTAAAAAAATTAGTCGACAATAAAATGCAATTCTACCCAACTGTTTCTGCATTATGTAGCTCTCAAATTAGTGCATCTGGTTAATGAGGATCCTTGATAGTTTGGGGGGTAATTGACTGGAAAGTTTATTAGAAGAACATACATCTAAATGGTTTGTAATGGGTTTTCTTAAGAGCATTTTCTTTAACATGTAATACATTTTGATTTATTTACTTTTTTTTTTTCTGTTGATTCTTAGGCTTCAGATTCTCAAGGATCACTTCACTTACTCACTGTATGTTAATGTCTGCCGGTCACTCTTTGAAAAGGATAAGCTGCTCTTCTCTTTTTGTCTGACTATAAACCTACTGCTACATGAAAATGCGGTCAGTACTGTTGTAGTCTCTACGAAGATAAAACACCACAGCATTAGCCCTGATTCATTAACTTACTAAATTGTGTGGGACTATATTAAGGTTGCAAAAAAAAAAAAAAAAAGAAGGTTGCAAATAGTTTAAAAATAATACTAATTATTATCATATTTAAGGCAAGACATGACAAGACTAAATTCCACAGAGGCAAAATATAAATTAAGCAAAGTTCATTGTGTTACTGTTACTTAAACTTTATGTTTTAGTGTTACTTAAATTTTTATATATTTTATTTTCAAATAACTCAGTTTATTAGAATCTCATGCCAGTATGTGTATGAATTTATAAAACGTAGATATTGATATATACCAAATATTGATATATTTACACTAAAGGTAGATTTTAATGTTTTTGAAAACTTGTACAAGTTAGTCAAATCTAACCATTTGGTCTTACTATTTTACATAAATTTTTGCTGTCTTTTGAACCTATTTGTTTAAAATATAGAAAACATTTCAGAAATGGGAAAGAAGTGTTCTGTAAACTCATTACTATAAACACACGTGGGCATTAAAGATTTACTGATTTTATATGGCAAAGAGTTGATTGAATTCTGAAGAAGTAAAGACTTTTATTCTTGCATTTTTTTTTTGCCAAAATCTTAAAGTAGTACCTCAGAATTTATGGAAAAATAATTGAAAAACATGGCAAATGATAGCTTTCTATCTTTCTACAATTTCTAGTCCGAGTTAAGACTCTAGCAGCAATTTTGGAAAACATATATTAAATAGAAGGTATTTGGTTAGACTAGTAATTCTGGAATAAAATTATCAAAAAGTAGTATTTAAAAATGAAACTGTTTTGGAAACTGGTTATCATGGGCACTTTTGTTTCTTAGGAATAAATACTGAGCTTTATCAGTAGTTACAGAGTTTCACAGAGACTGTATCTGAAACTTGAAAATCAACAGCCAACTCTTTTTGAATGGTTGTAAACCTAACTAGTTTGTGATGAAATCATTTCTGGCGTTTCATGCTGCCTTGTTATCCAAAGGTTAATAAAGCTGAGTGGAGATTTCTGCTAACTGGAGGCATTGGACTGGATAATCCTTATACTAACCCTTGTACATGGCTTCCTCAAAAATCTTGGGATGAAATATGTCGATTAGATGATTTGCATTCCTTCAAAACCATTCGCAGGGAGTTTATGAGCTTAAAGGATGGATGGAAAAAAGTATACGACAGTTTGGTATGTTTTAACCCTTTTGCTTATTCCAAAGTTTTTAAATGGAGGAAATAATGTTAGATAACTGACCTTGATCTTTGCATAAAAGCAAAATTTAAATAAACTTTAAACAAATGGTCAGATATTGAAATGCAAGTTTTGATTAATGTTATCCTAAGTCAGTGGTTCTATTTGAAATTTCATTCAAGTTCCTTGAAATTCATTGAAATGCAAAAAAGCTGTATGGTCCTTAAAAATTTTCTTGTTGAATTTCCATGATAGGTTTTCATTCATTATCAGTCTAGATTTGGCAAGAGTAATAGTAGATAAAATTATACAAAAGAGCTGCCGGTTTTTTTTTTTCAATGCATGATACAAGCTAATAAATATTTTTGTCAGTTGAGGAAAGGAAAAGGCCAGTGCAATAGCTTTAAAACCATTTTCATGAGACCTTGTCTTACTGAGTAGACACTATTAGACTGACACATAGTTTAATACTCACAGTTTCTCCTCTGGAATACAGCAATTGCTGTTTTCCCTTGATTTTTCTTCGGTTCAAGGGCCAATAATATTTTTCCAATTCTCAGTTAATTTTTTCTATTTTTTTGTTTCTACTTTCTTACCTTTTTGCTTTCCATGGGTTTAATATGCAAGAGTTCTATTTGAAGGAAGTTAGAGGAGGAAAGAAAGAATGAACATTTTTTATTTGACTCTTTTCTTGGTTACCTCCTTGTATTATATATGTGACAGTGACATTGCGTGTTCACATGAATTCAAATGTTTAGAAGGGGTCCCTTTTGGATTTCTCCTTATTAGCAATAAAAAATGTTTCCTAGAGACAAATATGTTTTTGTGAGTACTTCATTCTAATTTGAAATTGAAACGTTATTAACTCTGATGAAAGGTAGAGGCTTCTGACTTGGCATACCACGTAGCTTTCCCTGAAGTTTCACAGGTACACGTGGCCCCTTTTTCTCAAGGTTTCCCCCTCCTCTTGGGATGTTGATGCCTCTCTTGTATATTTTTAATCGATGGTTCTTTTTTGGATTCTTCTTCACTTACACACATTTTCAAATCTTTCTTTTTATAAAAGATTTTAAAAATTGTTCAAAACAAGACATAACACTTAATAAATTTCAATACAATGACCTTCCTACTTCTTTCATAATAAACATTTATTTTTATATGTAGATAATATGAGAAGTGGGTGTTTGGAGAAATAATGGGAAGATAATCCTCTATGCACATTTATTTTTTTTTTTTTGTAGTAGGGAACATTTTGTCTTTTAATTAGTGTTAATGTTGACATTGACCTGCTTAATTCCTGCTCTGCTCAGTTTTTATTATTTTGAGGCATTTTCATTTTCTTCTCATTACTTACTTCATAATTCATCCTAACTTTACACTAAATAATCAAACTCATACAAGCATTCTTGATTTCATTTAGTTACATGTTTTCTCTAAAAATTGATTTATAAGTTAAAATACTGTTCTTTTTAGAAATAATCTCCAAAATAACACTGAATCATACACACTGTAATTTTAGGAACCACACCATGAAGTTTTCCCTGAAGAGTGGGAAGATAAAGCAAATGAGTTCCAAAGGATGCTTATTATTCGTTGCTTGAGGCCAGACAAGGTAAATCTGGGCTTTGAAAGCAGCCCAATGATTCCAGCCCCTCCTCTCTCCACAGTCCAGCGGAACGTGTATTTCCTTACATGTAATCAGAGGGAAGTGGAGAAGCCCGCAAGAAATAACCCCACTTCCTTCTAATGCAGCCGTTTTTCTCAATTTTGTATATTTATTTAAACCATTCTAAATTAGTAACTAGTCAGATCACATGCATATTTTATAGTTTTATTTTGTGATTAGTCTTTTTAATTTATGGCTTCCATTACTTACACTCTACTCCCTTTACATGTGATCATCTCATTTTTATTCATAATTACTTTAGTGAAATTAGGTAATGCTGTTAACATCAAGCTACTAAACTAGAATCTCTGGACTGTTCTATTTAGCTCTCTGTTGGAATTTGGAAACCAAGTAGAATATTATTCTAAAGACATTCATTATTGACAACAAAGGAAAATATCGATACTGTTACTCTTAACTTCTTTAGAAGATAAATTATAAACCAAACAAAACAGCAAACCTGTTGTATCAGAAAATTTCAATACATATTAATATCCTCATTTGTATTACATTGGTGTTTTTCTACTTCAACAGAGTCTTGCTGTATTGCCCAGCCTGGAATGTAGTGGTATTATCAAAGCTCACTGTAGCCTCAAACTCCTGGGCTCAAGCAATACCCATGCCTTAGCTGGGCAAGTAGCTGGGACTATAGGCAAAGGCCGCCAAGCCAGGCTAATTATTTAATTTTTTGCAGAGACAAGGTCTTATATGTTGGCCAGGCTGGTACCGAACTCTCAGTCTTAAGCAATTCTCCCTCTTTGGCCTCCCAAAGTGCTAAGATTATAGGTTTGATCCACTGTGTCTGGCCTTGTATTATATTCTATAAAAAAACTTCATCTAATTGTATTGACTTATAGTCACAAAGAAGAACACAGACGTTAGGTATGTTAGGAGAAATTGAGAAAATATCCCTGTTTTCCATTGTTACTACTCAAACTTTTTACATAAATATTTCAAAACTTACCATATTCAGTTTCATTTATTAATGGCTAGATGATAATACTTTCATCCCAACCAAAAATAAAAGCAGAACTTAGATAGTAAAAGCAATCAGTTTGTTAAGACTATGTGTACACATCAGTGATCACATGGAGCAGAGGCCCCTTTTCCTCTCTGAGCTGCAGTCTGTTTAATGAAGTCCTGTGATTCTTGCTTGACTTGGCCGTCTATTCTTAGCCAGGGCCCAAGTATCCATTAGCTACTCGGGTAGGAGCCGAGGGCCCGTGATAATTTTAGGGGCCCAAGAAAATGTCTTAATTTCTTTTAAAATCAAAAGAATATAATCCAGTATCACAACAACTATACAATATAATTTTAAATATTTTTTATAATGATGGGGCCTAGAGGCCATGAAAGTCATAGGTGCTGCTCTTAGGTGCTGGAAGTAACTAGAGTTGATTAGCGTTCATCATGAGCCTGATAAAACATCCTCCCTCCACTTTTATAAAATGGACTACCATTAAAACTTCAGTGTGAAACCTCCGAAGTTTTCACTTTAAGTATTAAAGTTGAAAGAGTACGAAGTGCCTCTAAATCTTGCTTAATATGGTTTCCTCCTATAAAATCTCTTATTAAAATCTCCAGTTGTCCACTTTGTTTCCTAAGCTGGGCATACACCACTGACCTTTCCCCTTGGTATTTGGAAAAAAGAAGCTTCTTGTTCATGTTTTATTTCAAGTTTAATTAAATGACTAGTGAGTCATTTCCTAATTGCAACAGTTTCATCTGCACGTCTTTCCCCAGTTTTATGTTTTCAAAGATTTGATGCTTTCATCTGAATACATCAAGCTGTCAAATAGATCAAATAGTACTTCCACATTCATTCTCCTTTTAAAGGATATTTGAGGGAGGTGGGGAGTTATATATTCAAGCTGAGATGTTTGGGGGATTTTTTATTTTGGGGGGCATTTTTTAATTTATATGTTTTTGCATCCGTGGAGATTAAAATCATGGCTTTATGCTTTACTCAGCTACTACTCTGTTGAATAATTTAGCACCCAATCTTTTAATTTTTTCATATGTATTTACAAGTCTACAGGATGTTTCTGCTTTCCTTGCATAGGTAATGTAGAGACAGCACTACTCACTGGTGTTTCTAATTCTCTCCTCTGTGCACACTTTAAGTTGGAAGGTAGAGAGAGTTGTGGCCACAGACCTTGCTGTGACCAATAAAATGTGAGCAGAAACATCAGGGCAGAAGCATTTAACTCTCAGTGTGAGATTCTCCAGGGCATTCTCTGCCATCAAATTTGTGGAATCTTGTGTTGCCATAAGTAGGCTTGATTGCTAAGCCAGAGCGTGAAGAGTTAGTTGCCTACACGTGTAGACGACTTTGGAGGGACAAGAAGCAAGCTTTCATTATGTTAAGCCACTGCAATTTGAAAATAGCTTGCTACTGCAGCTAAACTCAGTCTGTCTTCTGTGGTACAATTAACTAGTTACTATTAGCTACATACCTTCACATACATATGTTTAATGTAAAAATACTTACATGTTAATGTGGGATTATATTATCTAGCAACTTCCAACCTTTTGATCATACTGTTGCCAGATACTCCAGTTTCAAGTGGTGAATTGTTGAGTTTGGAATCTATATATGATAATGTGGTATATGACTGTTATGCTTTTAAAAGATTGGTTTTCCAAAGAAAACCAAAGATTACCGTACCAGGGAAAGGAATGGCACTACATGGGGCTAACATTTAAGCTAGTACTCTTTGACATCTCTAAGTCAAGAGATAATCTGTATATCGACCAGATAAAGTCAGCAATTGATTGATCTCTAATTTCCAGTACACATTGTTGGCACAATTTGTTTTTTTAGTGTGGGTGTCACCTTTCCCCTCCTCTCAAAACCAGCCCCACTCGGTGCTAAGAAGCCACAAATGCCAAATTCTTTAATACTCTAATTTGGAAAGATGTAAAAGATACTAAATCACCAGTAGGAAAAACAAGATGTGCTTGCACTTTGCTCTAAAATTCAATAGTGTGTAGTATTTTATTGACAAAAGAAATGTATTCAAATGGATAAATAATGAAATGTGAAATGTTTTAGGTCCATTTACAAAATGAAGAGCTTCTGGCCACAGTTCCATCTTTCTGAACTGTAAACAAACAGCAAATTAATCAGTTCTCAATAAGAAACTTGTCAAATATAAGCTAATATGTTTTTCTGATCTCAAATAAATCCTATAGAACCTTGCAATAAATAGTAAAACATACATAAAAGACCACAAACTTCATTCCTGCCAGTGGGAAGATGGTTACCTGAATTAGTCGGTAATTTTTGTTACTGACAGATTTCATTTTACAGACTTAACATTGGCATAATCAAATTATAAAGGCAAGCCCAATTCTGTTGCTTTGGGAACTGGATAGCTAACTCAGATCCATTTACCTCGGAGGTTACAGTTTAGTCTTAGGAGCAAGCAAGTTTTGTCCGGCTTTAACATTCAGAGTGGCACATTGCAGTTTGTCTCTGCTCACTCTTAGGTGAGCATTTGATCCTCCAGTGCTAAGTAAGACCTAACATTCACTCCACCCTGCCACGTGTGCCTGCTCACAGTGCCCACCACCAGCTTGAACCACTCACAAAGGCAGGGCCACATAGAACTCAATCTTTCTACACATAAAACCCTGCACTTCAAATCCACCTGCTTTTCGTTTTGTTTGTAAAACTATAATTTAGTGATGTTTGCCTTGGGATGAAAGGGGTTATAAAAAAATGTTTTGTTAGTTTTATTTTTAATCTAGCAAGAAAAGACCAACAAGGGGACAAAATAATAATAATAAAGAGAAGGGCAAGTACAAGGCCTGCAACAGGCAGTCGGGATATTTTTCATTTTGAAAGTTTGACATTTGCTGCTGTTCAAAATGTCAAATATGAAATAACTTCTCTAGCAATGAAACTTTATGTAAAAATGAATTTATTATTCTGTGATTTTATTTGGAATTTCTTTAATCAGAACCCACCCTCACAAAAGTAGGTATGCTGAGTTTTACTCCATTTGCTTATTCAAGGGATAAGCTTGTTGTGCGCGGGTAACATATAAGTCATCTTGTTAGGTCCTTGCTATCACATCCGTACCTTTTCCATACTTGAATGAATCTAGAAAAATATTAGGAGGGATTAAAAAATCTAATTCCACCCCAGACATTCCTCCATGGCTCTTAGTTCCCCACCCTGACGCCTTTAGTCACACACACACACCAAGATTGACACTTTTCAAAAGGTATTGTGGCATGTCAATGATTTTTACTTATGTTCCATAGACTACACACTTGAAGTTTAGAAATAGTTATAACATTTTCCAGAGGAAACCATCTTTTTCAGATACTTCCATCTGCCAATTGTTACTTCCAGTTGAGTAAAGTTGCAAGCCGGTGGAATTGTCAGCATAATTTGGAATGTTGTATATATGCACAATTCTATCCTTATAGATGAACAGGCATTCAGTGAGTGATTCAAAAAATATTTTCCATTGCTTCTTTTCCTGAGATATCCCTTGTGTGCTTCTAAAGTTGGTAAGCTTTGATAGCCTCCTTATTACTAGGATTTTTATCTTAAACTTTAAGATTGTGTTCACAATGTTCTGTGAAAAGGGATTCAGTAGTTTACAAGAGTAGGTGATTAAGAAATGGAGAGCAAGTTATTTATTATTTAAATTTTTGTGCACACATGTATTTCAGAGCAGGAGGAAAAGTACATTTGGTAGTTAATACTTAGGAGACAAATTAAACTTAGATAATTGTTTTGGTCTGTTCGTGTTGCTGTGAGAGGATACCTGAGGCTGGGTAATTTATAAAGGAAACAAAATTATTTAGCTCATGGTTCTGCAGGCTGGGAAGTACAAAAAACACGGCACCAGCATCTGCTTGACTTCTGGTGAGGGCTGCTGTGCTCGTGCTTCACCATGTGTCACCACAAGGTGAAAGGTCAAAGGAGAAGAGGACATTTGGAAAGGGGCAAAACCCAAGGAGTTTGTAACAACCCATGCCTGCAGGAACATTCCCACGAGAACTAATCCGGTCCCACAAGAGCAAGATCTCACTACCATGAAAGGGACACGAGGCCATTCAGGAAGGGCCCACCCACGACCCAAATAACTCCTATTAAGTTCCCCCCACCTCCCAATGCCTCCATCATGAGGATTAAATTTTAAGATGAGTTTGGGTGTGGATGAACTCAAACCATAGTAATAATTAAACAAATTTTGTTCATAATGTTATCTACATACACATTTATAGCTGCTGTTTATTGACAAAGTGAATATAAATTTCAATCATGGGGCTCAGCGTCCGTAGCTCAGTGGCTAGGGCTCTGGCCACATACACCAAGGCTGGTGGGTTTGCACCTAGCCCCACCTGCTAAACAACAATGACAACTGCAACCAAAATTAAAAACAAAAAGCCAGGCATTATGGCAGGCACCTGTAGTCCCAGCTACTTGGGAGGCAGAGGTAAGAGAATTGCTTAAACCCAAGAATTTGACTTTGCTGTGAACTATGAAGCCACAGCACTCTACCAGGGGCAAAAAAGTAAGACTCTGTCTCGAAAAAAAAAAATAGAAAAAAGGAATGATGTGTCTCTGAGGTTATATATCAGCCATAGGGATCAACACAATACCCACTCCCAAATCAATGCCTTAAAAGGGCCAGTTATCTGGGACTCTCTACAGCAAGAGTCCTGGTCTTTCTCAGATAGTCTCCTAGAAAATTTTCAGGCCTGCTGTCAGAAAATCTATACAGCATAATTTTGCCTATTATTTTCTTCTTTTTCCCCCATCTATATCAACTCTTTCTTGATGGTGTGGAAAACTTTGTATAACTTAGGTACTGAAACTTCTACATCTGAGCTGTGGACTTCTGGGACATTGTCAGTGTTTTACAACTTAAAAGTTCACGTTTCTTGTCTTCTTCATTCACTGTGTTGTGAATATTCATTACAATGAAGAAAAAGGACTTTGAATTCTGGCATCAATTATTACCTACCTTGTATTATTGAAGTAATTTATAGTTTCTCCTAGCTAACAGGCATTTACATGAACAGAGATGCTTTTGACTCTCCACCACTAATGAACACCTACAGAAATATAGCTAGAATCCTTTGTTTTGTTTTAAAACATCTTTGAATCTGAGCATTTTAAGGCTTTAGGCTGCCTTTGAATACTCTTTCAAATATATTCTTGTCCCTTTCTAGATTATTCCAATGCTGCAGGAGTTTATAATCAGCAAGTTGGGACGTGCATTCATTGAACCACCCCCATTCGATTTAGCCAAAGCATTCGGAGACAGTAACAGCTGCGCACCACTGATTTTTGTGCTCTCTCCTGGAGCGGATCCCATGGCTGCCCTTCTAAAATTCGCCGATGACCAGGTACCTTACAACAGATGAGGTTATCTGATATTATTTATTTAAAAGCAACATTTGCTTACAATTGAAATCTTAAGGGGTGAGGGAAAGGCAGAAATTTATCACTAAGCCCTTGAAAAGCTTGGTGGCCCAGAGGTTACAAAGTCCCAAGAACATGACACTTAAATGGCGGCACTTTCATTAAAAATAGGTTTTTCTCCAAATTATAAAATCAGAATTTGGATTTGAGGGGCATTTACTTCTCCTTTACTGGGAAGAAGACATCATCATTTGTACCCGTGTATGAGCTTGGGTTTTAATTTATTTAAACCTTTTCTGATCCTGCCTCCTCTCCATCTGTAAAGGGGAGCTTTTTTTTGACTTTCCAGAATAATTATATATGACAGTCTCTTTGCCAGATTTTAGAATATGCTTTACTATTTATATTTCTAGGCTTTAAAAATACAGATGAGTTCAATGTATATATTTTTAACATCAAACAGTTTAGAAAAAGAAAATAGTAATAAACATGATTGGGCATTTCTGAGTTGATTTTTGCCCCTCTTGGTATAATTAAAATAACATTTTGCCCTCTCTCTTTCAGACTTTAGGGACAAAAAAAATTTTTTGGGGGGTAGTGCTAGATATTTCCAAAACAACCACGCCCACCACCACTTTTAAGGAGGGCTTAATATCTACTGTTAACTTTGCTAAATCTTGTTAGATACATATTCTCTTTTAGTTTTTACAGCAATCCTATGAAATAAATGGTGGCATCTCTATTGTATCGATCAGTAGGGGCAGTAAAGCTTGGAGAGGTTAAGTAGGATAGCTTTTCAAAAGCCACTTAGCTAATAGGTTAAAGTACTCTTTACTGGGCCAAAAATTGATGAGAGTAATTCAAAAAATAAGAAGTCTTTTAATATAAGGAAGAAAGGAAAGGGATCTGCTGATTTCTAAAAATCCAAAACAAGAAAGAAAACTATGAATAGACAGATTAACTTGTCCTAGTCCTAGAGATTTTTGAGTAACTTAAGTTTTAACTAGTTTAAAATATAGTTATGAAACTAAAAAACTGTTAGTCCTCCAGTGTATAAGAACTACCCCTATGAGCGTAAGCAAAGCACCAAGCTAAGCTGAGCATCAGCTCATAGGGATAGTTCTTATACCCTGGAGGACTAACAGTGTGACACGGAGACTCACTGAATCCCTCTTCATGCCTCTCTCCACATTGTACGTCTGGTTACTCTCTGGCCCCCGGGAGGGGGGGGTCCTAATCTGTGCATTGTCTTCAGTCACCATCTCCACTCTGTCCAGAAACAGTAGTTATCTAGTTCTATTTCATTTTCTGCCTCTTCTACCTGCCAGGAACCTTAAGGCCTGATGTCCTATCGTGCCATCACTCAAGGCCTTTTCCAAACAGGCAGCCTGGTGATAACCACCCTAGAAAGAAGGAGAACCAGAAAGCACAAATGAATCACGATATGTTAGAACTGAATTCCAGGAAAACATCCCCACAGAGGTCTTTAAAGAAATTTAAATAGGAATTAGTGGCTACTTTTTAAATTCTCTTGATTAATTAAAATATAGTTATTCAAAGATCTGGAGGAAATAGGGCAGGTTCATCTATCTCTTCATAATTTTCCTTTCAGCTTTGGTTTTTTAGGATTTGCTGCAAGATAGTAGTTCCCTTCATCTCTTCCTTATGTTCAAAGTCTTAATTTTTCATCTCTCCCTTATGTCAGCAAAGATTGTGTTTTCTACATGAATTGACTTGCTCTTTATCCAAGTGATTATAGGATTCTTAGTCAATAGGAGTTTGTTTAGCATTGTGTATGTTTGGACCTTTGAGGGATCCTACATAGTTTAATATAGTCAATGTTGATATTTCTTGTAATAACAATATTGATTTTTCTAAAAAAAGTGATTTAAAATAACATCTTTACTATTCTTGTACACAGGGGTACGGGGGATCAAAACTTAGCTCTTTATCTCTTGGTCAAGGCCAAGGGCCCATTGCCATGAAGATGTTAGAAAAAGCTGTCAAGGAAGGAACATGGGTCGTTCTTCAGAATTGTCACCTGGCCACCTCTTGGATGCCAACCCTTGAGAAAGTTTGTGAGGTAAAAATGCAAGTTTATGTTTAGCACATGGTATTCTCTACTTAATATACATAGCAGGTGAGTAACTCTACTCCTGTTCTCTAATTTGGAGGGCTACAGGTTAGTGGTGTAGCTAATAGTAATAAGTTTTGATGTTTCAGGATATCTAAATTTTTTTTACCCCTTAAAGTACTTTTTTAAAAATCCCTGCTTGGTTTAATATTGAGTTATCTTAGTGCTTTGCTTATTTTCACAACCTAGTTACAACAAGAAAAATAGATTAGTCTTAATCTAGCTCTGTAGCAGAGAATTATTTCTGTAAATATTTCAGCAACATCCCTGCAGATTCAAGAGTTTCTAGAATGTCAGTTATTTTAGCCAGCTCTGGATTATATAATAGTCACATGAATTAATCTTTTTTTAAGGAGAATGGCAGCACTCTGAGCCTTCTCAGTGAAGTTTTTCATTTTAGGGCTAGAATGGTCTTAAGATTTTTGCTGAAAACTGTTGAGAATCACATCTCTTCTTTGTAGAAATGCTTCCTCCCCACTCCAGCCATCCCTGTGTGTATGCTCTGGTGATTGAGGGAGGGGATTTTATTTACCCTTTTTAATCTGATTTATTTTCTTACAGGAGTTAAGCCCAGAAACAACACATCCAGATTTCCGAATTTGGCTGACGAGTTACCCATCCCCAAATTTCCCTGTGTCAGTTCTGCAGAATGGAGTGAAAATGACCAATGAAGCTCCAAAAGGTTTACGGGCCAATATCATTCGATCATACCTCATGGACCCGATCTCTGACCCCGAGTTCTTTAGCAGCTGCAAAAAGCCTGTTAGTAATGTCGACGTCTTGTTACCTCAGCCCTGTAAAGCAGTTCAAGTGGCCCCTGGTGCCCCAGACATGTGCCCTGAGCAACACTGCAAATTAAATAGGCCTCCTTCACTGCCGCAGGGTTGGTTTTGATAACTGATTATTGACTGTGCTGAAGTCAAATTTTATTAATATTTTATTTTAATTTTACCACCAGCCTCATTCCTGCTCAGCTGAGATCTTGTGGGGAGTCATTAATAATGGAGCTTTCTATTTAGAAAGTCAGCTGTAAGCCATTCCCAGTACAAATCTGCAAGGTTGGAGAATCTTGTTTCAGGATATTAACTGAGCCCTGTGCTGTTTGGAGCCATATCCCTAAATTAAAACATAAAAATTTTTCCTCCATATAACTATAATGACAGCCAAAATGATTTTACTCCCTGATTGATGGGCCTCATAAGGGTCTTTTTTAGCATCGCCAGGCGAGCAGGGAAACCACCCACTGCTTTCATGATTAGAATTCGGTGCGTGAATGTCTGTGACCTAAAATTGTTTCACAGTGTTTTACCATAATTAAAAATGGAAGAGTTTCTTTTTAAGAGGGGTTATGAACCTTAGTAAGTTTTTGCCATTAAAAAGCTCACACTCTTGAAGTCTGAATATATTTTAAGTGCACATCAAAAGAAAACATTAAAAATAAGGAAGTACTTTAATTAAACAAAAGTGTTGGGTACTAACACTTTGTTTAATGAAAGTTCGTATATTTAAAACTAAGTCAAACCATATCCTAGGCAGCTGTTGTGTTGATTAGGCCCAGAGAGGGCAGATTACTCCCAATAAGTGGGGAGGGCATTTCTGCATGTAATAGGCTGGCCAGAGCACCTTTGCAAAATTTAACTCAACCCTTTCTTTATTCTAGGTGAAAAAGTCTCTCCTGTAGTAATCATATATATTAGAGGTTCTGGATATTTATGAAACACAGTCCAAACTCAAACCAAAATCTCATCCAATGCCAAAGCTGCACATCATAATTTTTTTGTTTTAACTTTTTATTTAGAAATAATTTTAAATTTATAGAAAACTTGTAAGCATAAAAATAGCACAAGCAACACCCCATGCCCATTGTCTGTATTCACCTCCTATTAATATTTTATCCCATCAGCTTTATTTGCATCTTCCTTCCCTCCCGCCCCCACTCTTCTCTCTTTCTCTACACACACACTCCTCCCAGTTTCAAGTAAGTTAGATATTATATTTTGCCATGTATAATGTGTTCTTGTGTATAATATGCACCCATGTTTTGAGCCAAACTTTCAGAGAAAAAAAAGAAGGGATGGCAGCAGTGGCCATATAATAGCACCTTCTTCTCTCAGAAGAGGCCCAAGGCACAGAGCTGACCTCAGAATGGGACCAGCTACCTGAGAGATGAGGCAGCCCAGAAAGGGCAGGGATCTACATCAGGAGGCCAGTGACAGGCGGGGCTCATCCTGGTCCCTTCCCGGGAAATAAGCCTACCAGTGTTGTCAGTAGACTGGCTATGGCCACATTCTCACTGATGGACATGGTAGGAACAGGAAACAAGAGGATGTAGGGGTGAGTGTGGGCTGGGAGGGAGAGCTGGGGGCGGTCTGGTGCTCAGGTTGTCCGGACCAGTCACATCTGCACCCTGGGCTTGCTCCCAGCAGCCAGCTCTGAGGCTCATACCTCTAATAACAGTGGGAGGTGCATGGCCACTTCTGCCTTCCTTTCCCCAAGATCCGGATGCTGTCACGGTCAGTGGTGTGCTTGCTGACAAGACTGTGGTGGCAGCAGAGTCCTGCACAATCAGCCAGGCAGGCTGGATGCTGCCACAGCTGGACTCTTCTAGCTGTGCCCTGTCACCCTTGGCATGGCCTTTGTTTTAGATGGCTGCTCCCACTCCCCTAAGCTTCTGGTCTTCCCGCATTCCCTTCATACAGACTCTTACTTTTGGAGTTTCCTCACCCCAGGCAGAAGTCCTCTTAAATAGGACAGCTTGAAAATGTCCTCTGGTGGCCATGTCTAGCCCATTGCTATTCTGCTTGAGATTCCCACCAATGGGCCCACCTTAGAGGGGAGGTGATTTCCCTGTAGGGGAGGTGATTTCCCTGTCAGTCTTCTCCTTGCAGCCATAGACTTCTTTGCTTTTTTCAGACATAAATTTTGTACTTTTCTACCCTGTCCCAGCTGCAGGGAATATGTGTCAACCTGTGAACAGCCCCAGTAATTCCTTTGTACTGTTCCTTAAACCTAGATGATCACCATGCCCTTCTCCCTTGACAGTGGAGGAAGGGGACTCCCAGCATAGCAGCTGCCTCTCCAAGGCAATTACTTCACAAATCCTCACTCAAGCTCCATTTTGACTGTTCAGTATTCTCCTTGTGGGTTGCAGAGCGCTCTAATTAATTCAAATGATCATTTTTGAAATTTCTCCGTGGCAGTCTAGAACTACCATCAGAACTCACATTTGTTGCCTTGCAATGCTTCAAATGGATTCTCCAAAATTTGTAAGGGAACATTAAATAGATGAGCTTACTGTAGATTTTATTACTTCCTGAAAATCTAGTATACACAGATGTGTGTGCCAACTGAGCATGTATACCAGTGGGCATATTTCTGCCTTAAGAGCCTGTAAGACACACTTAATTCTGTTTTAGTTATACTTTGGGATGAATATAGCCCTGTGCTATTTGTAAACAAAAGGAATTTAATTACTTTCATTTTAAAATATAGTAAGTATGATGCAGAGTTAGGGAAAAATAATGATGAGGCACCATTTCTTCTCATCACAGGAGGAATTCAAGAGATTGCTTTACGGCCTCTGTTTCTTTCATGCTTTGGTACAAGAGAGACGGAAATTTGGACCTCTGGGCTGGAATATTCCTTATGAGTTCAATGAGACTGATCTAAGAATCAGTGTACAGCAACTTCACATGTTCCTGAACCAGTATGAGGTATCATAAAAATCTCAGCAAGGACATTACCTATTTTTGTTGTTTATCATGTTGTGTTTATACAGTAAGCAGGGACTTCTGATTAATTTCTGCTCTGGTAAAATGAACAACAAGGTAGTTACCAACAGTTTAATAAGTAATACTTTATTATAACAGGATATTATAACTGCTATCATAGGTAGTTAAGATATCAGTTTGTCTACTAGGAACCTACGCTCTATCATTTGTTTTGACACATGGGGATACCTATGGAGATCTCATAGGTGATCATATTATACTTATTCTGAAAAGGACTTAATAATAAATCAACCAAGCTTCAGAATGGGAACCAAAATCAAATTTTCTTCTTTTCTGGAGCATGACTTTATTTTTAGAAAAATGTCACTATTCTATTATTCCAGAGTTTGGACCATTTTTCAGGGCAAAACAAACTGTTTAAGCCATCAGTGTTAACCTGGAATGTAGATTCTGAAAATAAGCCAAACAGCCTATGTAGTCACAGCAGCCCGATTCCATCCTCTGCAGTTCTGATTCACATACACACACACGTACATTCACGTGCAGCATGGCAGTACCCTTTCTCTCTTTGCTAAATGTCAGTGAGATTTTTAACATGCTTACACTTTTGAAACACTACTTGGTAAATCAATCCACGTGTCCTATAAGGATATAACGTTAATCCTTTAAATTTTGGTAGCATTTTGTTCAAATTTAGCTGGAAATCCATAATTAAGATATTTAATCCATTGAGTATCAAAAAACTTTGGTTTTGAAACTTTCAGTGAATTATGATTATTTTTAAAAAGGTTTGAAAACAGAAAGGCATTGAACTCTATCTCTCTAAAAGCAAAGAAAGAACTGAACAAAATACATATTCAGAGTTCAAATGGCGTATCTAACCTTATGTACAGAATCTTTTATTTGAGTTTCTGTGTTTATTTGGACAAATTCCTATTATGTACTAAAACATAATGAATTAAGAAGGCCTTCAGTTTTGTAGCATATAAATTTGCAAAACATTCAAAAGAATCATGAATCTAATGAGTTTCTTATTTTAACATTTTTCCTTAAAAGGTTAATAACAATAGAGGCAAAAATGCAGTGATCTAGTACCTGAGAAAATGTTTGAGTTGAAATTACTATACTTTAAATACAAAAAAATTTTTAAAGTATAAGAGACTCTTTCATTTAGCAATTTGTTCTGAATTTGTTCTAATTTGAAATATTATGCTTTATAGTAAGGAATAAAAATGTTCAGGCATGCAAGGCTGGCTCAACATTCAGTTAATGCTTGTTATATCAACAAGCAAAAGAAGAAAAACACATGATCATCAATAAGTATAGAAAAAGCATTTGACAAAAATCCTGCACCTATTTATGATTTTTTTTAAAAACTATCAATCTCTCAGTAAACTAGAATATAAGGGAACTTCCTCAACTTGAAAAATAATATATATAAAAAGGCTGTAGTTAATCATACTTATATGGTGAGAAACTGGATGCTTTCCTACTAAGATCTCCTTTTCAACATTGTACTGGAATTCCTAGCTAATTCCATAAAGCAAGAAAAAGAATTAGGTATAGTGATTGGGAAGAAAGAAATAAACTTTCTTTGTACACAGGTAACTCATTGTCTATGTATAAAACCCGAAGCAATCAACACAAAAACTCCTGAAACAAATAAGTGATTACAGCAAGGTTTCAGAAGATAAGATTAATACATAAAAGTTAATTGCTTTTCTTTATACCAGCAAATAGAATTTGAGATTAAAAAATATAATACCAAAATGATTACTCATGTATAAATCTAATAAAGTATATGTAAGAGGTATATGAGGAAAACTACAAAACTCTGATGAAAGAAATAAAAGAACTAAGTGGAAAGATTGAAGAGATTGTCCATGCTCATAGGTAAAAAGACTAATGTTAAAATCAGTTCTTTTCCACTTGATCTATAGATTCAATGACTAAGTTTGTATATCTACAAACTTATTTTGTAGATATAAACAAATTTATTCTGAAGTTTATATGGATAGGCAAAAGACACAGAATAGCCAACACAATATTGAAGGAGAAGAACAAAGTTGGAGGACTCACACTGCCCAACTTAAAGACTTCTTATAAAGCGACAGTAATAAAGATAGTGTGGTATTGGTGAAAGAATAGAAAAACAGGTCAATGGAACAGAATGGAGTCCAGAAATAGACCCACGTAAATGTAGTCACTGATTTTTGATAAAGAACCAAATAGTTTTTTCAACAACTAGACAAGACATCTATGGGGGGTGGGGGGGATTCTAGACACAGACATTATATTCTTCACCAAAACAAAGTAATTTTAAAAAACCAGATACCTAAATGTAAAATGCAAAAGTATAAAAGTTCTAGAAGATAACAGAATAGACAGTGGGCATGGTGATGACTTTTTTTTTTTTGAGACAGAGCCTCAAGCTGTCCCCCTGGGTAGAGTGCTATGACATCACAGCTCACAGCAACCTCCAACTCCTGGGCTCAAGCGAGTCTCCTGCCTCCGTCTCCCAAGTAGCTGGGACCACAGGCACCCGCCACAACGCCTGGCCATTTTTTGGTTGCAGCCATCATTGTTGTTTGGCGGGCCTGGGCTGGGGATTCAAACCCGCCACCTTAGGTGTACATGGCTGGTGCCTTAGCCCATTGAGCCAC
>CAUYQV010030059.1:0-10862 GCA_963574575.1 Galagoides demidoff | reverse complement strand
TCCTTCATCCTGGGCTATAGTTGTGTTCTATCTTTCATAAGAAAGTGTGAGTAAATGTAAGTTGATTTCATAGAAATACTGCGTATATTGGATACTTTTTCCTCCATTCTTGAGATAGTTTACTTAGGAGAACATGTTCCAGGTCCCTCCATGTAAACAGAAAAGAGGTAAAGTCTCCGTCTTTTTTAAAGCTGCATAGTATTCCATGGTATACATATACCACAATTTATTAATCCATTCATGGGTCGATGGGCACATGGGTTTCTTCCATGACTTGGCTATTATGAATTGAGCTGCAATGAATAATATGGTGCAAATATCTTTTTTGCAAAGTGATTCTTGGTCTTTTGGATATACTCCTAGTAGAGGAATTACAGGATCCAATGGCAGGTCAATTTTTAGATCCCTGAGTGTTCTCCAAACTTCTTTCCAAAAGGAATGTATTAGTTTGCATTCCCACCAGCAGTAGAGAAGTGTTCCCTTTTCTCCACATCTACTCCAACATCTGTAGTGTAGGGATTTTGTGATGTGGGCTGCTCTTACTGGAGTTGGATGGTATCTCAAAGTGGTTTTGATTTGCATTTCTCTGATGATTAAAGATGATAAGCATTTTTTCATATGTCTGTAGACCATGCGCCTGTCTTCTTCGGAGAAGCTTCTGTTCAGGTCTCTTGCCCATAGTGAAATGGGATCACTTGTTCTTTTCTTATTAATAAGTTTGAGTTCTCTGTGGATTCTTGTTATCAGACCTTTGTCAGAAACGTAACCTGCAAATATCCTCTCCCATTCGATAAGCCTATCAAAAACTTAAATTGGGGAAAAGACTCCCTATTTGACAAATGGTGCTGGGTGGATTGCCTGGCAACTTGTAGAAGCTGAAACTGGACCTACACCTTTCACCTCTAACAAAAATTGACTCTCACTGGAGAAAAGACTTAAACCTAAGACATGAAACCATAAAGATTCTTGGAAAGAGTGCAGGGGAAACACTTGAAGAAATTGGCCTAGGAGAAAACTTTAGGAGGAGGACCCCCTGGGGCAATTGAAGCAATACCAAAAATACGTTACTGGGATCTAATCAAACTAAAAAGCTTCTGCACCACCAAGAACATAGTAAGTAAAGCAAGTAGACTGCCCTCAGAAGGGTATAAGGGTTTTTAATTCTGAGGGGATTTTCTTTACTGGAGCAAATCAATGAGATCCCAAGTTCTCTCTTACTCTAAAATTCTCCACCCACTGTGATGCCTGTCAGCACACAACCCTTCCTGCCCCTCCCCTCCTAAAGACAGACCGGCTTTGGAAACTCATTCTCTCCTAACCACTGTCTGATCCTGCCATTCCCTGCACCCCACCTCCTTCAAAGTCCCTTCCAGCCTTGTTCACTCCTCCCTTTAAAGGAAAACACTCCTTTTCCTGACCCTCCTCCAGACTCTTACAGATCTGACAGTCACGGCTTTCTACCTGTTCCAATAGTGCCCCCTTCCAGAAATAATCCTTTCTACACTATCTCTCCTTACCTAAGTTGGATTTGGTTTGTAGCTGACTTTCTTAACATTGTACCACACTCCTATTTAGAATCAACGCAGGAAAGAGGCTATTTTAGAAGGTAACCCTGGCACCAATGGGAAGGATGGGCTGGCTCTGATTATGATAAGGATGAAAGGAGATTCAGCTCAGTGCCCATCTCAGGACAGGCTCAGAGAGCCCCAGCAAAGCAGCTGTGATCTTGGCTATTACTACTCGGCTGGGGTGAGAAGATTCCAGGGCACAGTGTGAAGAAAGTTAGGAGTCATGTCACTCCCATGAATCTGCTGGAATACAGACAACACAGCAAATGTTAAACAATCAGAAAGGAAAAAAGTAACAGAAGGTTGTTTTTATGATCTCCTCTTCTAGCCCCAGATAATAATCCAGTTTAAGTTGAAACAACTGAATTATTGTTTCAACCTAAACTGGATACTCCAGGTTAGGTATAACTCCATAATACTGGAGTTGGCAGAAAACTGTAAATTATAGGAAAGTTGAACAGGAAAAGAATGACTTAGAAAATCATAATAATTCGTAGGATAGAATAGAAAGCAACCATTAAAATTATAAAGACTAAATAGAAATAAGAAACACTTATATAGAGGCTGGATGCGGTGGGTCACACCTGTAATCCCAGCACTCTGCGAGGCTGAGGCAGGTAGATTGCTGAGCTCAGGAGTTCAAGACCAATCAGAGTCACAGTGAGACCTCATCTCTAAAAATAGCTGGACATTGTGGGAGGCGCCTATAGTCCCCACTACTGGCTGGGCAAGAGAATTGCTTGAGCCCAAGAGTTTGAGGTTGCTGTGAGCTGTGATGCCACAGCACTCTATTGAGGATGACAAAGTGAGACTCTGTCTCAAAAAAAAAAAAAAAGGGAAGAAAAGAAACACCTGTATATGTATGTTAAACACCTAAATATTTGTGTTAAATGTTAATATCTAAAGCAGATAATGTAAAATAGGTGCCTTGGGGACAAGACTAGCGGTGAGATAAAACACAAGGACAGTGAAACACAGAGCAAAAATTGTAATCAGTTACCTCAAAATCTCTAGGCATCCACCCCGAATGTCTATCAGCACGTATCTCCACAGGTCAGGATTACATGGGAATTTCCATTCCCTGTTTGTTTGCTTTTTGTTTTTTTTTTTTAAACAACAGAAATGTTTACGTCCATAGACAGGAAAAACATTGTTTCCTTATCTTTTTTAAAAAACTAAAAATCTAACAAACTCAGATTCTATAGAGTTGATAGACCCTAAAGGAAGAGAAGGGATGGATACAAAGAAATCCACTTCATCTGGGCCTTTCCTCTGTTCTTACGAAACCCCAGGGAAGCTGCTGCTGCCCCCACTGCTGCCAGGAGCTCTGCTGGGAGGCGCCGCAGCCACCCCCAGACGTGGCCTCAGCCTGTTTCTTTTCCCCTTATTGTCAGGACAGGTGACTTAGCTCTCTGTATCCTCATTAACTTTTTTTGACAAGTGTTACAGTGTGTGGAGAATTTCAGAGTGAGAAAGGACTTGAGATCCCATTTATTTGTGCTCAGAAATATGAATCCCAAAAGAGCCAGTAAGAGGGAGTGAACAGAAGCTTCACCCCTGAACTCATCTCACCTGGTCAGCATCAGCTCCTAGGCCACCTGACGCCCATAGACAAGTGGAAGAGTTTCCAGAAAGAAAGAAGCGAAGCCCTTCCCAGAGGGAGGTGAGCCTGCCTGTTCAGCTTGTGTCAGGGAACTTGTTCCTCCAGCTTTCAGGATAGAAATAAACATTCAGCAGACTCAACTCCTTAACTAAACAAAGCAAATGAAAAACTAACGTTAACGGTAAAGACAGCCCTTGACAGCCGATCTAGACTGTGTACAGCCCGGAGTTCTCTCTGTCTCCTTCACCTTCCTGGCCCTTCACTGCCTGGCCACGTCTTAGCTTAGTCAACAGCATCCAGGCAAGTTCTATACCCTCTTTGACACATATTTCACTCAAATCTTTCCCTTAAGAGTGCTGGCCTGGAAGACCAGATGAGTGGATTGCCTGACCTCAGGAGTTCAAGAGCAGCCTAAGCAAGAGTGAGACCCCCATCTCTACTAAAAATAGAACAACCAGCCAGGAGTTGTGGCAGGGGCCTGTGTGAGAGGCTGAAGCAAGAGGATCACTTGAATCCAAGAGTTTGAGGCTGTGAGCTATGATGATGACACGGCACTCTACCCAGAGCAACAGAGTGAGACTCTGTCTCACCAAAAAAAAGAGAGAGAGAGAGAGAAAGTGCTGGCTTTTCCTGCTCCTTTAATGTGTCTCTTCTCCTGCATCCAGCATGGCTGGGTGTTTGTGAAGAAACCATCTGTAAACCCCAGAATAGGCTGTGCGTTGTATGGTGTGTGTGTGGACACACGTGCATCAGTGGGGAGGGGAGGGGAATGAGAGAACAGAGGGAAGTTATGGATACAGCTGCCAATATTTTTAAAACAGTTGTGTCTTTATTTTTGTCTTCTCCCCCGACTGTCAGCCCCGAGAAAGCCAGTTACTATCGCTCCCACTGCCAGCTGCAATCTGCTGTCAGGTGCCATGCTGGGGGCTTTCTGTGCTCTGTCGCTATGAAGAAGCCACAGGCTGAACTGCCTGAACTCTTAGAGCTTCCTGGGGAGTCAGCCCTTCCTTCCCTCTTGAGGAAATGAAACCAGGGCAGCTCTGTGAGGTCATGGTCAGTCTCAGTCAGGAGACTGAGGAAGGGAGGGCTGAGCACCAGAGGGTCCGGGGGTGCTGTTCAGACCCAGGGGTGCTAACATGGCACCCCAGCCTCATGCCATAGGAAGGTCCAGGAGAGGGCTCTGTTTGGACTTAAATGTCTCATTTCAACCCCAGATACTCCAGGCATTTACACGTGTACTCCTAGGAGCTTGCTCTGCAAAAGAAGGACCAAGAAACTAACAAATTATAACTTTAACCTCAAGGCCGAGGAGTGTCTGGCTCAGGAAGTCAGTCACTCTGCCATCTCCAAAGAGCCAGTATCCCCAGTCAAAGGAGCCCTTTGCGAGTCTAAATATATAGTCGTGGCTTGGGAACAACCGATCCTCCTCACCAAGGGCTCTGCGGTGGTGGTGACAGCCACCACAGAAGCCTTGTAGTCAGCTGAGTTTTCTTAGTTACACTCAATAAAAAATCACCATAAAGTCTTAAATCGACTTTGCAGTGTGACTTTGGATACTGCTTATTAATGGTAGCCAGACAGAATCTGATGACTTTTTCCAGGCATGATACTGTGCTACTACCACGAAAAATAACTGGAAAGATGACGGTGCGATATGGTGTATCTGCAGTATCAACAGCCAAATTAATAATTTAGATTGAAAAACTCACTTTTCAATTAATCGACCAGCATGTCCATATTGAGAATGGCTGTGTGCCCAGCAGGCATAGGACGTGTTCACAAGAAGAAATTCAGCTAAGGACACAAAACGGATATGGATGTGTTGGTGAGTGAAAAATCACGTGCAAGATCCAGTAATTTAGCCCCAAAAGGGCCTTTGCCTGAAATTATCTGCATCAGGCTAGCGGCATGGATCTGTCCTACAATCCCCCACATCTGTTCACCCCAAAGGCTGTTCCAAGTCAACAGGACCAAAACCAGACTCTTGATTTCCTCCCCTCGTTGACCACAAAGTGCTGCTGATTTCACCTCTTCTTCTTCCCCATTTCTTCCCCTCTGCCAATTTCTTTTCTTTTCTTTCTTTCTTTCTTTTCTTTTTTGAGACAGAGTCTCACTTTGTTGCCCTTGGTAGAATGCTGTGGCATCATAGCTCACAGCAACCTCAAACTCTGGGGCTCAAGAGATCCTCTTGCCTCAGCTTCCCAAGTAGCTAGTGCTACAGGCGCCCACCTCAACGCCTGGCTATTTTTCTTAGACATGGGGTATAGCCCTTGCTCAGGCTGGTCTCGAACCTGTGAGCTCAGGCAATCCCCCTGCCCTGGCCTCCCAAGCGCTGAGATTACAGCTGTGAGCCACCGTGCTGGGCGTCCCTCAGCCAATTTCATTGCCAGCTTGGCCTAAGGCAATACCATATGTTGTCTTCTAACTGGTCCTCCTCTCTCCAGCCTTGCTCCTTTCAAATCTCATGTTCACTTCTGCCTCCAGAGATGGTTGTCAAAAGTGCCAAACAGAACAGATGCTCCCTCCCTGCTCACAGGATCAAATCCACAGTCCACCTGCCATGATCTCACTTGTCATCCTCTGCCATTGCCTGGTAGGCACTTTACACACAAGCAATACTCATGTGTTTCCCAGCACCCACCACAGTGGCTCTCAGGGCCTCGACCTGAGTCACACACTGCCCTTATGCCCAGAAGTCTCTGCAGGGCTCTTACCACCTGGGCCATGTCTACTTGGGCTTCGGGGCTCAATCCAGAAATGCCATCTTCCAAGAGGCCTATTGGAGCTGCATGTCACCCCTCTGTATCCAGGAAACTTTGCAAGTTTTATTAGGACAATGTCCATTAGTCTTCCATATCAGATTGGGTCCCCTTGGAGACTAGGAGGAGACTGTATCACTTCCATCTATCCCCAGCACATAGCATGGTTTCTGGCCCAGTAGGGACAAGATAAATGTCGAATGAAGGAGTGGATGGTGCTGTAAGGCACAGTCCCATGCTAGGGAGTGGGGCATTTGTCTCTGCTCTCCACCCGCGCTTCTTGGTAAGGTCTTCAAGGTGGCAAGTGCTGCACGTTCTAAATAATCAGTGAGAGAGATCAGAATAAACAGATGGCCTAACTTCAGTGCTATTTCAAGAAGAAACAGTAACTTTTCTAGCTGCAAGTATTATTTTTCAAGGAGGCATCTTGGCCCCTTTCATAAACGGTTAAGACTAGTTTGGAATTAGCAGGGTTCCCTTCTATGCACAATTCACATGCCAGAAGCACACGGACGGTAATGCTCCTCGGTCTGTTACACCTTTTCAGCAAATTTGTTTTCAATGTGAACTTTCTTATAGAATTCTTTTTCACGCCAAGTATAGCATAGGATTTTTCATAACCTTAAAAGTAAGGAAATTCTTTCATTCTTTCTACAAATATTTACCTAGCACACGCTATGTGCCAGGCCCCGTTCCAGGGACTGGAGATGCAACAGCAGATAAGAAGTCCTATCTTCGTGATCTTATATTTTGTTTGTGAAATCTGAAAACTCCCTGAGGTAATAAGGAACAAAATGGACTTGCGAGCAAGAAAATATCACTCTTGCCTAAGGAGAAAATGCCCAGATAGCATGGTAAACGACCAAGCTACGGAGTTTCTGCATTCACACTAGATTTAGACGAGGTGTTTAAATGCGCGGGAAAAGTCCTGTGTCACTGGGGTAAGACACAGTTGTAAAAGGGTCTCTACCTAACAACTGCAAACATTGTAACCTATTTCTTTGTACCCTCAAATTAACCTGAAGTTTAAAAAAAAAAATCATGTGTTACTTCTATTCTGTAGTCACAAATGAGGCTACTGATGGTTATGACCTCACGTCAGGTAAAGTGGTACTCCATCCTTTACACACTACATCTGATGTTTCACAGAAAACACGGACAATGAAGAAAGTAGAAAGGGAGAAAATTTAACTCCCCCATAATCCACGTTACCACTAGTAACATTCACTTTTATTTCCCTCTGTTCCTCTATCTGTGCAGAGATATGTGCATTTTAAAGAAAAGTGAGATCAGGGTGGTGCCCGTAGCTCAGTGGGTAGGGCTCCAGCCACATACACAGGGGCTGACAGGTTTGAACCCGGCCCAGGTCTGTGCCAAACAATAATGACAACTGCAACAAAAAATAGCCGGGCCTTGTGGTAGGTACCCTAGTCCCAGCTACTTGGGAGGCTGAGGCAAGAGAATCGCTTGAGCCCAAGAGTCTGAGGTTGCTGTGACCTCTGACACCACGGCACTCTACCCAGGGTGACAGTTTGAGACTCTGTCTCCAAAAAAAAAAAAAGAAAAATCTTCAGGTTGAGTAGACTAAAAGTTGGTAAGAGGCAGGCCGTCTTTGCGCTGTGTGGTAGGCATGGAGTCTCTGTCCAGGCTGGCCCTGACATGTGGTGAGGGACCCCACACTAGGCTGTAGTAGCTTCCACTGCTGAGTGTTGACATGCCCTAATACAGTCACCCAAACACGTTACCTCCTGACAGCCATTTTTTGGGAAGGCAGCACCATGAGAGCTGTCCTGGTGCCAGCTACTTCCAAATGAGAAAATAAGCACTGAAGGAATTGCATTAACTTCGATGGGAATAAGGAATACTCGTTAGAGAATTATCAGGACTCAGCGCACTGCTAATTGTTCTTTAAGGTCAACAGAGTGCTATTTAATAATTAAACACCACTTAAGCATCCACGATGACATCGCCCAGTCTAAATTCAGCTAGTGAGACCCTGGCCTGACGGTGTTTACAGGTTCTCATCAGACTCCACATTAAAAACACTCACAATATCAAAACAACAGCTGCTTGGCTTTGTTTTTTAAAATTGCTCCCTGACATTAAGCAAACCCAACACAGACTCTTGTAGTAATTTAAGTAATTCCCACTACTTATTTATTCTCTGTTGAGCTAAAAGAAATAAGCCGTCATTAACATTCAACCCTTATTTTCTGACCTTACTTCAACTCGGGAACAAACCTACTGGCATTCATTTTTTCATGTCACTGTTGCTTAAGTCATTTTGCTTTAACTGCAACTGTTACAATTTTAGCTAATGAAATGTGACAGTTGAGATTCAAATGCTAGTTCATGGGTAAGCTGCTCTGTCTATAAATAGCATACAGGACAAGATGGTGGAATAGCAATTCTGGAAAGCCTTCCCTCCTGAACACCCACCAGAGTATGTGCATGTGTGTCCAAGGCCGGGAACTGCTGCCCTGACTGAGAAAAAGAAACAAGGCTGAAAACATTTCATACATGGCATGAAAAATGGGGAAACAGATGTGTGTGTCTGGGGGGCACCCAACAGAGGGAGTGAGAGAGGATTTTTTTTTTTTTTAAGACAGAGTCTCACTGTGTCACCCTGGGTAGAGTGCTGTGGCCATCACAGCTCACAGCAACCTCCAACTCTTGGGCTTAAGTGATTCTCTTGCCTCAGCTTCCCAAGTAGGTGGGACTACAGGTGCCTGCCACAATGCCCCGCTATATATATGTGTGTGTATATATATATATATATATATATATATATATATTTTTTTTTTTTTTTTGGTTGTAGTTGTCATTGTTGTTTGGCATGCCCGGGCTAGAGTTGAACCTGCCAGCTCCAATGTACGCATCTGGCATCCTACCCACTGAGCTACAAGGGCCAAGTCAATTTTTTTTTCTTTTTAAAAAAAATCTTAACTAACACATAATAGCTGTGAGAAAGAGGATTTTAAGACGTTTATAAATAAGAAACAAGCTGGAAGCAGCTTCTGTATGTAACCTGTACAGACTTTAGTTTACATTTTACAACCTGGTGGGTTGTGAGGATAGCTCTCAAAGTTGAAGGAAGTGAGGTTTTTGTCACCTACCTATTTCTACTAAGTCTTCTCTCATGGCTGCTGATTATCACAAGCACAGTGTTAAAAGAAAATATCCTGAAATGGGAGTTACAGGGGTTAACGGAATTGGGGAGACGTTGGCCAAAGGAAACAAAATTTTGGTTACATAGGAGAGACAAGTTCAAGAGATCTATTGTGATCGTGGTGATTGAAGTTAGTAACAACATGTCAAATACGGTACTTGAAAATTGCTGAGTAGATTTTAAGTGTTCTCTCACAAAAAAGATAAATATATGAGGTAATGAATATGTTAAATAGCTTGATTCAGCCATTCTACAATGCGCACATATGTTAAAACATCAGGTTGTACACCATATACAGTTTCTGCTTCTCAATTTTAAAAAAGGTTTCTTTTTAATGAGGCTTACAACAAATGATTACATTATTGTAGCGATGGCTTTCTGCCCTCATTCTCTAGGGAAAGGCTTAAAAACTCAGATGCTGGAAGTCCCATGTGTGTAAGGTGAGTGACACAGGCCTGTACATTTGTTTGGATGTCAAACCAGGGCAATAGTATTCCCTTCTACATAGCAATATGCCCCCTCCCATTTTTGTTAAACATGTGACCCTCTCAAAATATCTTTCTCTCTCTCTGTCTCTCTCTCTCTTTTTTTTTTTTTTTACTCAGGCTAGAGTGCTATGGGGTCAGCCTAGCTCACAGCAATCTGAAACTCCAAAGCAATCCTCCTGCCTCAGCCTCCCCAGTAGTACTTGGGACTACAGGTGCCCATCACAACACCTAGTTTTTTCTATTTTTAGTAGAGATGGAGTCTGGCTCTTGCTTATTCCAGAGCTCAAGGCAATCTCCCACTTTGGCCCCCCAGAATAGAAGGATTACAGGTGCGAGCCACTGTACTCAGCCTTCAAGCTATCTTTCATTTTCCTTCCTTTGGTAAAGAGCATCAGAGACAGAGAGATTTCTCTACTCTCAGAAAAACAACAGAACAAGTGTGATGACAAAGGGCACCTTCACTGGGCCTTGGGAGCCAATAGCATGCAGGGGACGGTGGGTGCTGCAGTCTGAATGTTTGTGTCCCCCTGAAATCATATGTTGAAATCCTCACCCCCAAGGTGATGGCATTAGGAGGTGGCGTCCCTGGGGGGGGTGATTAGGTCATAAGGGCAGAGCCCTCTTAAATGACACATCATGGTGACAAGAGTTAATAACAACTCATAAAAGAGACCCCAGAGAGCTCATTCTCCCCTCCTGCCACATGAGGTCAGAGTGACAGGGCAGCTGTCCACCAGCAAGCGGGCCTTCACCAGGCACCAAGTCTGCGGGGTCTCGGTCTTAGACTTCTCCAGAACTGTAAGAAATATAGTTTTGCTGTTTACAAGTCACCCAGTCTACAGCATTTTGTGACAGCAGCTGGAGGGGACTCAGACAGGGTGGGGTAGCAGGGAAGGCAGCCTCTGTTCTGCAGAGCCTCACATGTTTCCAAGGACGCTGAGGATCTGGATCAATGGGGGAAGTTTCCAGATCATAGAAGGATACGTCATGCAGGAGGAAGCATGTGACCACCGGCCCACAGAGGGGGATAAAACGTGAAACAGCAGCATGCAAACAAAAGCTTTCCCAAAGACTTACTCTCCTCCATCCATCCTTGCTTTCATCAACCAATATTTCTTGGTCATCTATTTTCTTTTTTTTTTTTTTTTGAGACAGAGCCTCAAGCTATCCCCCTGGGTAGAGTGCCATGGCATCACAGCTCATAGCAACCTCCAACTCCTGGGCTCAAGCGAGTCTCCTACCTCTGCCTCCCAAGTAGCTGGGACCACAGGCGCC
>CAUYQV010030057.1:0-12499 GCA_963574575.1 Galagoides demidoff | reverse complement strand
CTCATAGCAACCTCCAACTCCTGGGCTCAAGCGAGTCTCCTGCCTCCGCCTCCCAAGTAGCTGGGACCACAGGCGCCCGCCACAACGCCCAGCCATTTTTTGGTTGCAGCCATCATTGTTGTTTGGCGGGCCAGGGCTGGGGATTCAAACCCGCCACTTTAGGTGTACGTGGCTGGCGCCCTAGCCGATTGAGCCACAGGCGCCGAGCCACCTGCTGCACCTCTTAAACAACAGTGTTCTGAAGTAAACTGGAGAAATTTTGCAACTGTGACTACTATTAAAAGGATTCACAGACCATGACAGAGTTAAGTAATTAACAGTACACTAATGCATTGTTTGGCGAGATGATAACAAGTAGGATGTGAAAATCTATTTGAAAGCTATTGATATCTAGGAGAAGATGTATAGTATTAGAAGACGACCAGGGTAGAGATGTCACAAGAGGAATTTAAGGGAAAAGAAATAAAATCTCAAGGAGGAATGGGCTGAAGTCTTACATTTTAGGACAATGTCCCAGAAAGCACAATAAAATAGATCATTCTGCTTTTCTGGAAATAGGGGGTATAGGAGCACCCCAAACTACAGATTAGGGTTAGAAGCTCACCATTTCCTAATCTAATAGCCAGAAGCAGAGTAATTATAATAATTAATAGTTAATTCTGACATGTAGGCACTGTACTGATGCCTACCTAAAAAAGTCTATTTAAAGTCTATACATTTGGCAGGGTGTGTTGGCTCACGCTTGTAATCCTAGTACTCTGAGAGGGTGAGGCAGGTGGACTGCTTGAGCTCATGAGTTCAAGAGCAGCCTAAATAGCAAGACACTGTCTCTTTAAAAAAAAAAAAATAGCTGGGCGTTGTAGTGGGCACCTGTAATCCCAGCTACTTGGGAGGCTGGGGCAAGAAGATCGCTTGAGCCCAAGAGTTTGAGGTTTCTATAAGCTATGATGCCATGGCACTCTACTCAAGGGTGACAAAGTGAGACTCTGTCTCCAAAAAAATAAGAAAATAAAAAAAAATAAATAAAGTCTACACGTTTGGCAAGGCATGGCTGTTGTCTGAATAGGCATTTATCCAATAATACACATGAACAGCAATATTAAACCTAGATTTCCATTTTAGTTTAGGTGGGTCCTTAGCCTACACAAGAAAAGCAAATATTTTCCAGTTCCCCAGAGGGACATCCCCTGCTGGGCTTTCTGGAAAAATGTGTAGCAGCTGTAGTCATAAATTTGTTCTAAAAATTTCCTGACATACTGGGAATACTCCTTCTGCTACATAATGGTAGTGGAGGAGGAATACCAACACAGAGGAAAAAGCAACAGTGCCAAGGCTGGGAGGGAATGAGAGAAAAGAATATGGTAAACCCAAAATCAAGGAGAAAAGAAAAGAAAGACAAATGTAAACAAACAGAACTTCCAAAGCCTAGTTAAGAATTTACAACGTAGACTAATATAACTAGGCCCTGCTTCTCATTTCTGTCACCAATCTTCCCTTTTGTGCTTTTTAAGAGACAGAGAGCCAGCAGTTCCTTCATTAACAACTGAGCATTGAAACAAAGCCCTCTACTTTCAAGGATACCTTGAGTCCTTGCCAGGGTAGGCTGCCTCGAAGGAAATACATGAACATATGGCCTAGGGCTTCCAAATCATCTCTCCGGCTTTGCTCTAAAAGGAAGACAGATCACACATTATGTTTGCAGTTATTAAAACAGAAAAGAGTTCAAAACCAAGTAAGTAATCTCTTCAGAAACCCTTCTGTTCCAGAAAGGCTCTGTTGACTAATTCTTTCAGGGATAGTATTTTGGATCAAAACAAACAAAACAATCAACGTGTACATTCTTTGCCTAGATCTGTTGCTGGTAAGCAATCATCAAATGAAAAGACCAAATCCTAAATTAAAACCAACCCCAGCTATGGCTCATGCCTATAATCCTAGCACTCTGGGAGGCCAAGGCAGATGGATCGCCTGAGTTCAGGAATTTGAGACCAGCCTGAGCAAATGTGAGACTCTGTCTCTACTAAAAATAGAAAAACTAGCCAGGCATTGTGGTGGGTACCTGTAGTCCCAGCTATTCGGAAGGCTGAGGTAAGGGGATGGCATGAGTCCAAGAATTAAAGTTTGCTGTGAGCTATGATGCCATGGCATTTTACCCAAAACAAAACAAAAAAACACCAAGCCCAAATCACTAAACAGAGACTAATCACCCCTAACTCAACTGTTGTTACCCTCCTGACAGAAAATTTAAATAAAATGCCATTTCCAGTATATGGCCTACAATTACACATTGGTTACCACCAGAAAAAGTGAGCAATAGATTAAGTAACAAAAACTGTTACAACAGTCCATTCTGGCTAGGCCTGGAAAACAAAAGCTGCAGAATGCCTAGCATACATGCTTAGTGCTTTTGATTCATCATAAAAATGCTTACATGAAAATTCAGTTTCATACAAATGAGTATCAATGCATAATCTCTTGGCTCCCATTTCATTTGTACCAGGTCCTATAATTAATGCCTTTAAAAGGAAATTTAAAATTTCTTACTAAGATGCCCTGGATGAGCACATAAAACAAAGTTCCAGCCAGGTATGGCAGTAGGCGCCTGTAGTCCCAGCTACTCAGGCAGCTGATGCAGGAGGATTGCAGGAGGATCCTAGGTACTCAAGACCCCCCTTGGAAACAGACTGGGACCCCATCACAAAAGAAACAAAACAAAACAAAAACCCAAAAGTCCCTGCATTCTGGGAGCTTATCCAAAACAAGTTGCTGGATTTTTCTTTCCTTTAATTGAGAATGAGATGATAAAGAATAGTTAATAAAAAACTCTAACTTTCTCAGAAAATATCCTAAACATTCTATGGTTCTCTGGTTGTCAGAATAAAGTACATGCCTTTATTTCTAATTTGCCAATTATGGTTCATCTTAGACATTTTATGTATTTATTTTTTAGAATCAAGTTTAGGGTTTTATCAAAATAAATTAGAGAAGCAAGACTGAAAGGCTACCTTCAACATGACTGTGCCTTGTACAAAAAGTAAAACTCAAGAGGGCAAAGAGGCAAGGAAAGCCACTCAGCTCAAAATAAAGGAGCACAACATGTTGGACTGGCAGCTGAAATTCTGGGACATGTGTATGAAAAAGAATGAATAGTACACTATTGACTAGATGAAAGAGAGGCTACTTTCTACATAGCTGTTTCAAGGAGGTCTATGGATAGGTGGTCACTAAGGGAAGGAGAGGCTGCCCAACAGAAGGATGAATAACATGAAACTGAGTTGGTATACATCAACTGAAATAATCTTCAAAAGAATGAAATAAAGCCTAGGCATGGTAAGGTATGAAGATTACTTGAGGCCAGGAGTTCTCTACAAAAAAATAGAAAAAATGAGTCAGGCAGGGTGGTGTGCACCTACAGTCCCAGCTACTTGGGATGCTGAGGCAGAAGGATCGCTAAAGCCGAGGAGTTTAAAGCTGCAGTGAACTATGATGACATCACTGCATTCTAGTCTGTGAGAGAGAACAAGACCCTATCTCTCAACAAACAAACAAAAAAACAAACAAAAGCAATACCATCAGAAGCTTTTGTCTGAATGCCTTGCCTAAAGTGTACAATAAAATATCATAAATAGTTGACAACAAAAAATTTGTTAATGAACCTAAATATGTACAAATAAAAATAGAAAAGAGCAAGTGGGGTGAGCTGATGCCTCCCATAAAGCAGGGCAGATAGAGAAACCACATTACAATTTCTCAAACTGTATCACGTTTATTCACTGCCTCTCCATTTTCATATCAACTTCCTGTAATAAGAGGCCCCTTGGTAATTAAAATATCCACTAGACAAATGTTTGGATTCTAGTTTGTTGGGCACTAGAGGGCAAAATTCTCCACATTTTCAATATAGATTGGGCCGAAAGAAAAAATATTTATCTTTATAGCAAAGTCAATTATAAAATAAGATTAAAATAATTTTTAAACTCACTGGAATAAGTAATAAAGTAATCCTGAGAATGATGAAAAAAGCTATGAAACAGGAGATAATAGGAAAATGGATCCTAAATCAGGTCAATCATCTCGGTGTTGCCTTATCTTGTCCACTAATTCAACTCAGTAAAATTAAGCATTGACAAATCACCTGCTTTGGGCCTCAATTTCCTCATTTGAAAATAAGAGTCAATTTAGCACATTTGAAAAGTCATTTGCTAGCTTTAAAATTCTAAAATAATCTGTGATAATTTATAACTTAAGCTATTAGGGCTTTTCAAGAAAAAAATAATGAAAAAAATCAGAGCACATTTATTTCTGCAATTCTTTTAACATTCCACACTTGTTCAATTCATTATTTCTACATGGCCTCATTATTTTTCATGCAGGATATTGTTATTTTCAAAGATGAAAGGTTTCATTATTAGTGAGACATCAGACACAAAAATTCTTCAACCAATCAGAAACATGAATTTGGTTTATATGCATCACATCCCTGATTTTAGGTTAAATATAGAGTACTCTGTAGAAAGGGGAAAGAATATCCAGTGTTCTTGCCCTAATTTTAACCATTAAATAATATAAATTGGTCTGTCCCCGGCCATATCTTAATCAGTGGGGATGTGGCTATTATGGTCTGGATGTTTGTTCCCCCCAAGCCTCATGTTGAAATTTGATCCCAATGTTAAAGGTGAGGCCTAATGGGAGGTCTTTTGGGTTATGGGGGTGGATCCCTCATGAATACATTAGTGCCCACCATCTGGGGGAGTTGGTTCTCACTCTACTAGTTCTCTACATAGAGGTTGTTAAAAAAAGCCCGGCACCCCTCCAACCCCACCCCCATTCTTCTCTCACCATGAGCTCTTTGCACAGCTGGGTTCCCACTTGCCTTCCACCATGAGTGGAAACAGCCTGAGACTCACCTCACCAAAGCCAAGCAGATGCTAGTGCCCTGCTTTTTATACAACCATGAGCTAAATAAATCTTTCTTCTTTATAAATTACCCAGCCCTCAGGTATTCCTTTATAGCAACACAAAATGGACTAAGACATTGGCTAATCTACTGTGGTAACGTCGGGTTTAGGACTCTTCCTTTATTTTCCTCTCCCTTCTCAGTCCTCTTTTCTTCATTACACAACATAATGGATGCAACACATTTTAAAATCAGTAACATTGGAGTTCCTATGAAAGTCTCTCTAGTTTGAGACACAGGACAGAGTTTAGAGAACAGTGACAATCATCTGTAAGTATTCTCTGTAATGGGAAGAGAACAAATATGGTGACAGGGCTCAGTACCCATAGCACAATGGTTAGGGCGCCAGCCACATACACTGGGCTGGTGGGTTCAAACCAGGCCAGGGCTTGCTAAACGACGACAACTACAACAAAAAGTAGTTGGATGTTGTGGTGGGCACCTGTAGTTCCAGTTACTTGGGAGGCTGAGGCAAGAGAGTCGCTTGAACCCAAGAGTTTGAGGTTGCCATGAGCTGTGATGCCACAGCACTCTACCAAGAGTGACATAGTGAGACTCTGTCTCAATGAAAAAAGTTATTTTTTGATGTTAACAGTATATTTCAGTGAGTTGCATATCTTTTACATTTTTTCATTTTCTACTATGACAAATATTCAAAGGTTGCTTCAAATTAAATCTATAGCTAAATATAGTTAATTATACTAGCACTCTGGGAGGCCAAGGTGAGTGGATTGCTTGAGCTCAGGAATTTGAGACCAGCCTGAGTAAGAGTGAGACCCTCTAGACCAAAAAAATAGAAAAATTAGCTGGCAGCCAGGAGCAGTAGCTCACACCTGTAATCCTGGCACTCTGGGAAGTGAGGCAGGCGGTTTGACTAAGCTCACAAGTCTGAGACCTGCCTGAGCTAGAGTGAGACCCTGTCTCTAAAAATAACTGGGTGTTGTGGTGGGTACCTATAGTCCCAGCTATTTAGGAGGTTGTGCCAAGAGGATCACTTGAGACCAGGAGTTTGAGGTTGCTGTGAGCTATGACGCCATAGTATGCTACAGCCTGGGGCAACAGAGTGAGACTGTTTAAAAAAAAAAAAAATATATATATATATACATATATACACATATGTATACATATATATGTTTAATTCTAATTCTAGCCTACCTCATGATCAGTCCCATATACAGCCATTTCATCTCATCTGTAGAATAGAATGCTATCATTAGCACAAGAAACTAAAGCACCCTAAGTACCAAGCTGCTGAGGGCAAGGCAGCCTTTCCTTTTACTTTATATTCTTCTCAACTGCATTTCAATTTCCTAAAGGTTGCAGTCACCAAGAGTTCTTTTAGGTATTAAAATGGGAAGAAAAAGATGTAAGGAAGCCAATATCCCTCCTTGAAGAAAAAGTAAATTCATTTCATGGTAAACCTCAGCATCCATACAAATCCCAAATCAGAGTTCTCCAGTCTGAAAATAGTCTTCTGTGACCTTGGGAAGTGTGTTCAGATACTACTGGCCCAGGGCAGCCAAGAGCATGACAAATGACGGGTAAAGGGATAGTGGTTTGAGGAGATTCTGCATCCTGATAGTGGAGATGATCTGCCTTGTTTGAGTGCAAGATGGATCTGAGTTGGGAATTTTATGATAAATCTCTTCCATATACCTGTATATCACGGCTTTCACAGATGGCATATTGGTGGTATCCATTATCAGGTCACTGCTTGACCTTTCTGAATCTTCACCACCCCTTTGAACACCTGCTGATTATTGAAATAGGCAGCCAATGTAGCAATGGCCTTTACCTATGGAATAGCACAGAAGTTAAACACGCTCTGGTTTCTTGAAAGATAGGTAATGACATCTGGACTGTGGTGTAGGGCATTGGTGATCAGTTCAGACACTGCATAGCCAATATTCTCTGCTTTATCAAAAATCTCTTGACTTCTTAACATACCTGCCCAAATCTCTTGAGGCCAAAACTCACTTCCTTCTTGTTGGTCTTCCAAATAATCCCTAATGTTGTTTGCTTTCTGCAAAAACAGGCCCATCAAGTTGGCACTATTTCTATCATTACCAACTAAAGGGTCTTTGAACTCTGAGACTGGGAAAAGACAGGCCAATTCCCACTGGCCCAACAACATAGTGATAGTACTTGCCTCCCTTCTTTTCAGAGGTCATGTGTTAATCCAAAACTGTCATCTCAATTCCCATTTCTGGCAAATGTCAACAATCACTTATATTTCTCGGCCAAGTTTCTAAACTTGAGGGAAATCGTTGGAAAATTCTCTAGCACTTCTCAAACCTTCTCTCTCTCTATCTCTCTCTTTTTAGACAAGAGTCTCACTGTTGCCCAGGCTAGACTGCTTGGTATCCTCACAGCTCACTGCAACCTCCAAGTCCTGGGCTCAAGCGATCCTCCTGCTTCAGCCTCCCTGGCTACTTCTTTTCCTATTTTTAGTAGAGATGGGGTTTCAATCTTGCTCAGATTGGTCTTGAATTCCTGAACTCAAGCAATCCACCTGCCTCAGGGTGCTAGGAATATAGGAGTGAGCCAATTCCTTCTCCACGTCCTCCATAAAATCATCAGTCTGGTTTGTAAAGACTGAAAGTTATATAACAGTATGACCTTTTCTTCCCCACACTGATGGTCATGTCATCTTCCAGAATGTCCACAGAATGTCTGTATGGACAACCAGATACAATATGCATACTGCATTCCCCATTTCCCCATCTAGCACCTTGATAATAGCTGCAAAACTGAGACTGTTCCGATTGAGATACTTGTAGCAAGTTTTCAAGTTGCTGCTGAGCGAGTACATCCTGCTATGATTGCTCTCAATATGCTACTTGTGTGGGACAGGTGTTTAATAAATGTCTGCTGAATAGTCTACAGGGGTGACACTGGTCCATCTTGGGTATCACCATCCCCCTGCCCCATCTGGAATCAGTAAGTTGTAGAACTCCTGGGATGTCCCTAGTACTTCACAAACTACATTGGTGGCAGGCAGCAGCAAGCTTTCATTTATTTTTTTCCCAGGGGTATCCAACCTTTGGCCCATGGACTGATTTTGTAAGGACTTTTTTTTGCTTATCTGTGGTGTTGGATAGAACAAAAAGTATACAGGGACCTTTTTTTTGCTAATCAGCTTTTGTTAGTGTTTGTGTATTTACTGTATAGCCCAAGACAACTCTTATTCTTCCAATGTGTGGGAAAGAAAAAAAGGTTGGCGTCTGTGGCACTGTACCTTATACAAACACCAGGTACAGTATTCTTTTTTTTTTTAAGACAGAGCCTCAAGCTGTCGCCCTGGGCAGAGTGCCATGGCATCACAGCTCACAGCAATATCCAACTCCTGGGCTCAAGTGAGTCTTCTGCCTCCGCCTCCCAAGTAGCTGGGACTACAGGCACCAGCCACAATGCCCGGCTATTTTTTGGTTGCAGCCATCATTGTTATTTGGTGGGTCTGGGCTGGATTTGAACCCACCAGCTCAGGTGTATGTATGTGTCTGGTGCCTTAGCCACTTGAGCCACAGGCGCCGAGCCTGGGTACAGTAGTCTTGTTTTCCTGACAAAAATAATAACATCAGTAGGAAAACTACTGAATCCAAGAAGCAGGCATTAGAACAGCAGCAATTTCTAGTGTTTGTCAGTTAAACCAATTATGACTTTACTATTTAAGATATAGTATGATTCCAAGTGAAAGGAAAGATTTCATGTCATTATGAAGAAAGAAGGGGAGCACTGTGCAAGAGACCCATGTTAGGTGTTGTACTTTTATATATATTAGCCATTCAACCCTCAACACCCTTGTGAAGTACTATCTTCATTGTACTTGTAAGTTTCAGTGAGATTAAATAACTTGTCCAAAGTGATACCTTTTGTCTAGTTCCTCTTACAAGTAAGGTCTTTTTATCTTGATTAAAGCTTTTAGGGCAGCACCTATGGCTCAAGGAGTAGGGCACCAGCCCCATATACCAGAGGTGGTGAGTTCAAACCCAGCCCCAGTCAAAAACTGAAAAAAACAAAAACAAAAACAAACAAAAAAAAGCTTTTAGCAAGATTTGTACTGATCATCTATCCCAAATAAAATGCTAGACTCATGGTAGAGCAAATATATTTTCACTGGATAAGACAGCAGCTCTTCCTTCAAGAATTATGCATGGTTTATACAAAGGGAACAGATTTAGTCTGGTTTTAGTGCTATATTCTTCCCCCCCATCAATACCAGCCTGATGTTCTTTTTAGGACTGTCATATATGGGTCATATTTAAGTAAATACCAAATTCATTACTAAACTCATTTAAATGCTATCACCTTTTTACAATAATTCAAGTACTCAAATTGCCCAGAAACTAAGCATTTGGAAACATGTAAAGAATTAAGAGTCTGCAAATAATCAATGTGATACTTAGAAAAGTCATGAACTTACCAACTCAATATCATAAGTATGAAAATCATTTAGCGTTATGCAGCAATAAGAACAACAAGGTATAATATACAGTGAGAATAAAAGTGTTACTGGAATAAAAGATTGTTCTAAGGACCTGTTCCCTTCAGGGAGCAGAAAATGAACACACCTTTGCCAAGATGCGTATTGATAGACATATATCTTGCAGTTCCAGTTAAACTTTTGTGCTCCCTATAAGGTATATGTTTTTTGGTTTCAGGATCAATATATTCCTTGGCCAGTCCAAAGTCTATAATATGTATAACATGCTCTTTCTTATTGCCTTGTCGGCCAATCAGGAAGTTCTCTGGCTTGACATCTCGGTAAATGAGGTTCTTTGAGTGCACATATTCCATTCGAGAAAGCTGAAAGAGAAAAAAATAATGGAAGTCCTCTGAAGAAGTATATTGGGAAAATATAGCAAAATCTTTTCTTATTAGCCCAAGGTTTTAATTATTGAAGTAACAATAAAACTCATCTCTTCTATCAAGAGTCATTTCAGTGACTTGTAAACCAAAAAACATTTTTCATTACAACTACACATCTAACAAATATCAAGATTAGGAAAAGGAGGATAATACAGATCAGTAAAATTAATTTTACTTCAGAAAGTGAGCATTTAGGAGAAAGGAAGTATTCCCAGGTAGAATAAAAGACTTGGTGGCTTTTGAGGCCGGTGCCACTAACACATTCACCTCCTATGTGTATCTTCCTATCCTTAGTTGGACAGAATGCCCCAGTCCAGCTCTCTCTGTTATAGAAATAAGAAAAGTGAGGCCTAGGGAAGTTAATACTGGCCTAACATCATATAGCTAGTTAGCACAGAGAAAGGAGTATAGTTTTATGTTAAAGTAAATATAACCCAAAATAATAATTATAAAATTATTTCAAATTTTATTAATTATTTCTAAAGTTTTTCTACTTATAGAAAGTAGAGAAATGAAAGCTCAGACATTTCCAAATATTTACCAGACAGTGGCAGACTACCATCTTTTGAAATTAATAAAGATACATTTCCATCTTTCCAGAGGGCCTGACAAATTTCTCAAAGTAACTGTTGCAAATGTTCCTTAAACTAGTACTGATGTGTAATTTGGTAGAACCTTCAAGAGCCACCCACCTCTTCCACTGTACCAGTCTGTGAGAAATGGAGGCCAGAGAATTAAGGCAAATTCTTGGTCATACAATTTTAAAATCTGAGTGAAAGTGCTATGGGTTATATCTCCAGTCCTTTCTTGGATGGAACAGTGAAAGAGGGATGACATGACCAAACTTTACAGCTATATGTTTAAAACCTATAAATAAAACATCAAAGAAATTATTTGCATTTATACAACTGTATCTAATCATCCTCTTCCTCCCTAAATTGTATGCTTTTACTTTAAAGGCAGAATACTGCTCGAAGGTGCAAATTCTTAAAATAGAACAAATTGCAGATGTAACATGACTTCTCTGAATTAACTCCTTTTACCCCAATCAGCTACCAAGAAGGCCCATCAAGCCTGTGAGCACTAATTTATTAGATGTCACAACTGCAAATCACCAAAAAGCCCACAAGGATATGCCTAGAGGACCAGTCTATTCTCTCCCAGAATGGCAACTCCAACTTACCAACTGGATGGCTATCATTAACACCGTCTTCAAAGTAAATGTTCGGTCACAGAGGTCAAATAAGTCCTCCAAGCTAGGGCCAAGGAGCTCCAGAACCATGGCATTGTATTTCCCACATGGTCCAAAGTAATACACCTGTGGGAGACCTTCACCTGAAATCAGAGGGGAAAATGGGGTACAGAATGGAAGACACGAAACTATGAGACGACTGCATTAGCACTAAGATTTTGTGAGATTTCTAATTTCTTTCTTTGTCCCTTTTGGAAACTTAAATTGCGCCCATCTTCACTGGGAACTAATAATGGGTGGGAAAGGCTAAGTCACTGCATAGTATGTCTGAATAAGCGGATATTTAATACTATAAGGTCAAAGGCATTTCCACTGCCATAAGACAGAGAATGGTTCCTGATCCATCATCAGAGCACAGTATAAACTATTCTTCCCCAAGGATAGTAGAAGTACTATATCATAAAAGGTTCAAAGGATGGCTGACTGAGGTCAAAGGCCAGGCTAACAGACCTTGTTTCATTAGTTGGTTTTATTAGCACTCCATATGCTTACTGACAAAACCTCAAGAGCGCTTAGCAACTATTACCCCATGGAAAACTTGGATTGAAGGGACGAGGTCACAGACAGTACAAGCTGGCTATAGGCCAGCACAACTAATGTTCTCCAACAGAGACTCTGTAGTTTCCTATTTTCTATCAGCTGAAGGAAAGCCAACAATTAGTTTTTTATTGCTTATAAGCAATTATGAAAAGGAGGAAAAAAATACAAGGCTAGATTTTCCCCTGATTTGAAATTCATAGCTATTAAGAAGCCAAAATGTAGACTTTCTCATCTAAGTGGTTAAACTGTGAATGAATTTCCTCTACAAAGAGCATTGTAAATGTGATATATTCAGTAAATATGTAACTGCTACCATGAGAATACTGGGTACTAATGAAACTACAGAACATTTTTGTAATTATAAACATTTCCACATTTATGTAAATCATAGTCTACAGTTGTATATGTTGTGGATTACTGTCTGTTTCTGCCTTTAAGTTTTTCAGATAGCAAAATTGTCTCCATCTTCCTAGTCCGTTTTAATTTGTATGGATGAGAGACAGGCAGAGGTGATGACATCTAATACATCTTTCTCACCAGGGCAGATTTTGTATGTATGGAGTTAGTGCAATTCATTGCTATGATGTGTGTATATTTGACAATTTCGTGTACCACATGAGACTATTTTACTACACATAAATATTAAACAATTTGAGTAATTTGCTTTAAATACGTTAATTCCTCACTCGTATCTTCTAATATATAGCATACATTGTTTCTGCTAGCTCAGTAAATAGTCATTGAATTGTTTTTGTGTTTTGATTCTTCCTATCTTCAAAAAGAAAAGAGATTCTTTTTTTTTTTTTTTTTTTTTTTTTTTTATGATACAGAGCCTCAATCTGTTGCCCTGGGTAGAGTGCTATGTTATCACAGCAAACAGC